>PVJA010003662.1:0-55068 GCA_004027025.1 Myocastor coypus
TTTTTTTTTCTTGCTGGGTGGTCAAGGGCAAGTCGAAGCAAGACCTGTATAACTAAACATTCTTTTTTTTTTTTTTTTTTTGGTATCTTCCAGGGTCAAATCCCCTCCCCACTGAGCTATTTCCCCAGTCCTTTTTCACTTGGATACAATGTCTCAGAAAGTTGCTTAGGTTGGGCTCAACTCGTTATCTGCCTGCGTCAGCCTCCCCAAGTGCTGGGGTTACAGGCATGCACCACCAAGCCTGGTTTAGATGTGCATATTTTTATCATATCCATCCCTCACTGCCCTCCTTCCGCATCCCTTATACTTAATTCCTTTTCTCTACCAATAGACCCCCCTTGGTTCCACATATTAGGGAAAACATACAATATTTATCTTTCTGAGTCTATCTTATTTCATGCAACATCATGGTTTCCAAATACATCCATTTTTCTGCAAGTGAAAATTTCATTATTCTTATGGTTGAAATCTGACCATCTCTCTGTCTACCTGAAGGCAGCTGCACAGGGTCAAAAAGTAAGAAGTCCATCCCTAAATAGAGACAAAGATATGGTGAACATAAAAAATGCAAGTAAATCCCAAGAGGCAAAGTAGCAAATGCCTACTTCAGCAGCAACATGGCCCCGACTGGAAGAATTAATAAACACTTCCTGATAAACCTTAGCCTGTAATCTTAAAAATAAACAGGAATTGGAAATGCAGAAAAATTTTGCAGGCAGAGAACATCCTAGGTGGGAAGTGGAAGAATAAATGAAACCAGATTTAGCAAAATCAAAGACCTTAAATTCCTTGTAGTAAGGCAAAAAGAACAGTGTAGAATGGTTAAGAGATGAGGCTGTGTGAGTGGTGATTAATATGGACCATAGCATCAATGGTCTAGGAAGTCTTGTCAAGAGAAAGACTTTGCTCATTTCCACAGTTGAGATCATTTTGTAACACTGCAAAGACTTGGTGGTTTATATGCAACAATAATTTATTTCTCCCACTTATTAAGACTAGAACCTTAGGGCTGGCAAGATGGCTCAGCGGTCTGAAGTGCCTGCTTAGGCAAACTTAGGCAACCACAGGGACAAGGGTTCAATCCCCAGTACCACCCCAGTACCACCCCACATGCAGGGACCGGGGTTCAGTCCCCAGTACCACCCCAGGGCAGGCTGAGCCAGCCATAATAAAATAATAATAATAATAATAATAATAATAATAATAATAATAATAATAATAGACTAGAACGTTGGCTCAGGGTACAGCTGGTGACTCTTTCCAGCCACAGACTGCTAACTTTCTGTTCTTTCCCATGGAAGAGATGTGCAAAGGAGCCCTCTCTGGTCCCCAATACAAGGACGCTAATCCCATTGGGAAGGTGTCTACCCTCATGACCTAATCACTGCACAGGTCCCATCTCTTAATGATACTTCATGAGTTTCGGATGTACACAACATTCTGTCTGTAACACTAGTATTTTTAAAATATTGTTTTATTTTCTAGGACTCTGAAGGAAGTATTTAAAAATCTGTTCATGAGAGGTTTTAGTCATTATGATCGCCAACTTAGAAATGATATATTAGTGATCACTACAATTATAGCTCAAAACCAGGGAGCACCGATGATTGTAAGTATAAGTCAGTTTGCATTAATTCTAACTGCGGAGGTGGTGGGCATGGGAGCCAAAAGTCCTAAGTTATGTTGTAATATCTATGTATTTCTTGTAGTTTCAAGTCATATTGGAGTGACATGATGGTCACATTGTACTTTCACTGTGCCAGTCCTTTGCATGCGTTTGGAAAATTTCGATCCACCTCACATTTTATCATTCACACATAGCTCCACCTGTGGAGGCTTTTCTTTCCTTCCTCTCCCGATGATGTGAGTCTCCATCCAGCACCAATTCTCTTTCCCTGAAGGAACTCCCTTTGCTATTTCTCATGAGCCAAATATGCTGGCTGCTCTCAACAGTCTCTTAGCTCTCTTCTATCTGAAAATACCTGTAATTCACATGCATCCTTAAAAGTGTGTGTTTGCTGAATATAGAATTCTAGGCTGGAAAAAATATTTTGTAGAACTTCAGATATCATGTTCCACTGATTTGTGGTCTCTATTTTTTTTTTTTTCTGGTAAGAAGTGCTCATTATTTCAGATTGTTTGCCCATGTGCAATGTATATGGCTATTCTTGCTTTGGCTATGTTTGACATATTTACTGTATCTTTGGTTTCCAGAAATTGTGCCAAGATGTGATCACTTTCATATTTATCTTGTTTCTATTTTATGGAGCTCTGAGGTACATAAATTTAAGTCTTTAACCAAATAGGGAAAATTATGGCCATTATTTATTTATTTATATTTATTTATTTATTTATTTTTTGTGGGACTGGGGTTCAAACTCACTACCTTGCACTTGCACAGCAGGCACTTGTGCCTCAGAGCTATCTCCCCAGCTCCCCTGCCATTATTTATTTAAACATTTTTAAAACTCCATTCTCCTGCCTCTGTATTCCTGAGCTCCAGTTACTTGTATGCTTGACGTTCTGATAATATCTCACAAGTCTGTAAGGCTCTGTTTACTTTCTCAGTCATTTACTATTACTAATTATATTACTGTAAGTATTTAAAAATCACTGGCTCCTTTTTTTCTGTTACTAATCCTATCCTGTATATTTTTATTTTACGTATACTTTTGGGTTTTATAGTTTGCTTTTGTTTTGGGTTGTTTTGTTTGTTTGTTTGTTTGTTTGTTTGTTTGACAGTTTCTGTTTATCTACAGAGATTTGTTGTGTTTGCATTCAGTATGAGCATCTTTCCTGTAGGTGCTGATGTACTACTCTGAAGAACAGCTTTTCTTTTTATTATTAGTAAGCATTTAACTAGTTTCTTGGTTACTTTTCTTGTTGCTGAGACAAAGATACCTGATACCCACAGCTACAGGGGAAAGGCTTGCTGGGCTCACAGCTGGCAGCAGTGGAGGTTTCAGTCCATAATTAGCTGGCTGCAAGGCAGGGTGACGTGGCAGACAGGCATCACAGAGGTTACTGCCTCGTGGTGCCCACGAGGTAGCAAGGCAGGGAGGGAGGAGAGACGCCCCTCTCTCTGTCCCTTTCGTTGTATCCAGGCTACGAGGCTTAGCGCAGTGTCAGTCTAATCAGTGGAGTGACGCTCTTAGTCCCAGCGTCACACACTCGAGATTCAGCCACCTCTGTAAAAGCCCCATACATGAGGTTTTGGAGGACGTCTAGACACAGAACATAGCAATTAGTCTAGACCTTCCTGTGGTGAAGAGTTCAGGCCCCTATTCTGTTTTTCTCGTCTCGCTGAGAATTCTCTGAGCTTGTACAGCTTGCCTTCAGCCAGAGACTTGAAAAGAGATCTTATTCAGAAGTTGGAGTTTCCCCTCCGCAGTTCTGTCCTTCACGAGATCTCATCCTTTATTGTCCTGTGTCTATGGTTGTCTCGCTATCTGATTCTTCAGGCCACTAAGACTTCTGGCTTACTCACAGTTTTAGTGTCCCCACAAGATGAAAGGTAGGGCTTGTACTCATTTTTTTAAAGGGGGAGAATAGGAATTTGCATAGTGCCATTTGCATTTTTCACAGTCTTCTCTTCCCTTCAGTATCTACTTGTTCTCTTTTTTTTATTTAATATTTTTATTGTTTAAATTTAACAATGGTTATATTACATATTTTCATCATCAGATCAGTTTAGATTAATACATATAGGTATATAAGATTGATCAAGCAATTAAACATTAACCTTTTTAAATCAACATTACTTCCCCCCCCCTTTATTTTTTTTGGAAGTTGACATATTGCATATTGTCCTCACAATCATTCTACAGAGTACAGTGTGTGGGCATGACCCACCTCCCTATTGATCTTGCTTAGAAAAAAAATAAAGGAAAAGAATATACTTCTCTTTGGACTAAGAGGAGGCAGATACATACACAGTCAAATGTTCTGCAATTGCAGTGGGCCACCCGTGAAGCTTGTAATGTTGGAGGCTATTGAATCTAAGCCTCCTAAAGCTCATCTCACCAATCTAGCTCTGCGTTTCACGCATTGTAATTAAGCATTTTTTTTTTCCTTGCTGGGTGGTCAAGGGCAAGTCGAAGCAAGACCTGTATAATAAAACATTCATTTTTTTTTGTATCTTTCAGGGTCAAATCCCCTCAGGATTAAGTTTGGTCTCTTAAAAGTACAGACAATGAACTGCTACAACAACCACATAGGCCAGATATACTTTGGGTTCTTACTAAACTGTATCCTGTAATATATTTATAGAATAATAATATGAAATACTCCTTATAACCTACAGAAGCAATTCTAAAGTGAAGTAAAATGCAAGTCTATTTTTGTGCTTTTATTTTCTTGCTTTCACTCCTTACTGTTATTAGTAGTTATAAATTTAAACAAATTGCATTACATAAATGAAGTAAATAATAGGTAAATAGTGTCTTTATCATAACTTCCATCCTAAATAATACATCTTTCTGAATGTTTTATGCTTTTATTTTAGGAATGTGGCTTTACCAGAGATCTGATCCTATTCACAACTTTTAATGAAGGTAAAAAATATATATATATATAACTTTAAACTTCTGGTAATTGTCCTAATGTATCTTGTCTATCATTTTATATTATTTTATATATTTTTTTTCTATACAGTGAAGAGTCAAAACCCTTTGGTAAAAGGTCTTAAGCTTTCCAATTCCTATGAAGATTTTGAGTTGAAGAAATTGCTATTCAATATAATTGTGATCTTATGTAAAGATTTGCCTACTGTACAGGTAAAGAATAAACAAAATAAGAAAATATAGATCATCTCACTTTATAGTACAACCTTTTCGAAGTCATGACTAAATATTTCATCAATCCATATCTGTACCATAAAAAGTAACAAACTCCTCTTGCTTTGAATTCCAGCTTTTTAAAAAAACATGTGCCTGCCATAGTGGCTCACACCTAGAATCCCAGTTCAGAAGCTAAAACAGGAGGATCACTATCAGTTCAAGACAAACGTAGGCTGTACAGTGAGTTCAAAGCTAGCCTGAACTACATAGTGAGAACTGTCTCAAGAAACAAGAGAACAAACTTTAAACTTCCTTTCCTTCTCTTTTAATAAACATGAAATATATTTAAACCACATAAACCAAAGAAAAACTGCAGAAACTGAGAAATTTACTGACATATAAGTATTTAGGGCTCCTGGAAAAGGTAGTATCAAATAAGAGAAGTTCATACACACCCATGCAACTGAATAGTTTCTGACGATAATGACAAAGGACAATTTATCTATTTTTATTTTTTAAAGGAAGTACCAAATGGTATTAAAACAAAAAAATAAGTAATACAGAATTTCACTTACCAAAGTAATACAAATTTCACAGTATTTGTTGTAATACATAGTATTATCTTCCAACCCATTATTCATATTACCAGATATATGCATGCAAAATTGAAAGATGAAAAAAGAAGTGTATAAGAAATTAAGAAGAGAAAAAGTAAAAAATTTGAAAAATGAGACAAATCCAATTATTATCTGCTCCTTTCCATAGTCCAGAAATGCACAGTACAGTTGTCCAAAGCATCCTGCTTGCATACATAAATAAATCTCACTCCCCCTCTCCCTCTCCTGTCCTTCTCAACTCAGTAACTCCTTCCTTTTCAGTAAGCTCATCCCCTTTTCCTAGTGTCTGCTGTACTCTGTACTCTTCCGCTTCCATTTTCTCTTTCAGGATCTCACACTAAGGAGACAACACAGTGCTTCCATGTGCAAGGCTGATTTATTTCAGACACGGGGCAACTTAAAGCTAAGCTAAGCTGTTAGCCTCTGTGTCACTGATTTCAATCCCTTATGAACTTGCTTTGTCTGTTTTCTTTTTGGAACTGGGGTTTGGACCCAGGGACCTCTATACTGGGCTATGTCCCCAGCCATTTGTTTTCTTATTTTGAGACAAGTTTTAACTGAACTGCGCAGACTGGGGTGGAACTGTGATCCTCCTGCCTCAGCCTCCCAGATGACTGGGATTACAAGCATGTGTCACCAGAACCAGTTTGAACCCATTTTTCTTTATGCAAGCCTAATATCTTTAATGTTTTAATTACCCATAAATTGGCTTAGTACTTTACCCCCTGTATAAGAGCACCGTGAGATTTGAAGAACACTGAAACTGAACTTCACTTCTCACTTAGCACCTGCTAACTGTGTGGCCTCAGCAGACTGCCTCTTCTTCCAGGGATTCGGTTCTCCTCCATAGGGAAAATATCAGGACACACCTGCCTTGCTTCTAGGGCTCTTGTGGAGTTGAGATGAAGTTTTTGTACACTCTGAATGGACAGAAAAGTACATTTCATTTCTATTAACTTAGTTACTGTGTTAACTAAATTTTCCTTTTAGTCTTAAAACTCTTTAAGCCTCTTTTCCTCTTAAGCTCTTTTCCGTTCCTAAATAAAGGGAACGTCATTACATCCATGTCAACACTGATCATATAAATGCAGTACGTACACTGTATGGCAAGGCCTTAGTCAGGTGGAATGCGACCACTGTTGCTTTCTAGGAAGATGTCCTCAAAGGGGTTTTTAAATTTCTCTGAATTCCTAGTACCTCACTTTCCACCTGGGTATAACGTATCGCTGTGAGGACCTAAAGGGCCCAGCATTATCTTGGTGTGTGTAGCCACTTTGAAAAATATAGAAAAAAATTCTTAGAAAAAGAAATTGTGCCAAGAGTTATAACTTTATTATTGTTATTACTATTATTTAAAATATATAATGAATAGATCAAAATGTATTTTCTAAATACCAAGTAGGAAGTCATTCCATAATTTTTTTTCTTTTTACATTTAGAGTATTTTATTATTGAAAATCACTGGAAACAGGAAATAAGTAAAATTTGCCCTATCCTTTGTAAGCCAATTTTTGTTGATTGAACATTTCACAGACAGCAGTCCTTTATCCTGGTGATAACGCATAAAATCATTCGCAGTTCACAGAGCCCCTGATCACTATTATCCACTTAGTTCTCACAGCGATGCTAGAAGGAAGAGTTATTCCTTTCTCTCAACTCTAGGTCTTGCATCCTTCACATATTAAACTAAAGTGAGAGACTAATGGACTGCTTACAGATTTTAGAAAAATTAATAATTTCTATTTGGAAAAAATCTATAGGACAATGTAAAATTAAGTATAACATGCATGTTTTATACTCATTCATTATAATTATGATCAGTCAGAATCAGTTATATGACAGAGCTGGCCAGATAACTCAGGAGATTAAAGCACCTGTGTAGGCAGACACAGGGGCCGGGGGTTCAGTCCCCCTGGCCTGCTGTGCTGGTCCTGCCCCCAAGGCATGCTGAGTTGTCAAATGAGACTGGGCATGGTGGCCTGCACCTATAAGCCCAGTGCTTGGGAGGCTGAAAACAGGAGGATAACTATAAGTCTGATCTGTGTAGTGAGGCCCTGTAGACACTGTACTAAATTCATTTTTTAAAAAAAAATCAGCTATATTATTTCTGTTGTAATTTTATAATAGCTATGCATTCTTACTTGCACTACAATGCTAGATTCAAGAAAATTTTTAAGTCCCAGGCATAGAATTAAACACAGCTTGTAAGCCAACTGACATCCACTTGATAAGACATTTGTGTAAGTTATTTTGTGTGCGATTTAAGATTAGTTACAGTCATTACTCAGATAAAATTGTCTTTTACAGTATACAATGAATCTATGAGATGCTTGTTTTGAAGACCAGGGTATAGTCTTTCGGTAGAGTGTTATACAGCACACACAAGAACTGGAGGCTGGCCCCCTGTGCCCCTACCAAATTCCTCTGAAAAGACAGAGGGGGAAAAATGCAAAGGTTTACTTGCTCCAAACTTTCTACTTACATGATTTTATCCTAACCAGAAACTAAATTGTATATGTAAGAAAGTTATTACCTGTTATTGTTATCATTTTGTTTGGGGTTATTGTTTCTGTATTTTTGGGTACCTGCCAAATATGTGATATTTACAAAAGGAATATTTTGAAATGGCCATCAGTAAAGTACCAAATTTGGCCTCTTTAATTTTCTTAGATCAAACAAAGTTATTAATTATACTTCTAACCACATGTCTTTTGTTCTTTCTCATAGCTGTTAATTGATGGGAAAGTTGTTTCAGCTTTACTTACCTACGTTAAAAAGCCTGAGAAGCACAAAGTAATGGAATGGTCTGCAGCACAATACGAAGAATTACAACTGCATGCAATCGCGACCTTGTCCTCAGTTGCCCCCTTGTTACTGGAAGAGTACCTGGCATGCCAGGGAAACGCCAGAGTTCTGGCATTCCTAGAGTGGTGTGAGAGTGAGGGTGAGCATCAGGAGTCTGGCCAAAGCCAAGTCCCCCCAAATTCTCTGTATATCTGAGGTCATAGTGGGGCCGGCCAGATATCTCAGCAGACTAAAGTGCCTGCTCAGGCTGGTGCAGAGATCAGGGTTTGATCCCCAGCTTGCCATGCCAGCTCCCTAACCCCAGGGTGCACTGAGATGACGATTGAGACTGGTGGTGTGCAACCGTAATCCCAGCGCTTGGGAGGCTGAAAGCACGAGGATCACTATGAGTCCAATCTGTGTAGTGAGACCCCGTAGACTCTGAACTAAATACATCTTTAAAAAGAAAATAAAGTGATAGTGAAGAGAACTTAAAAGTATATAGTTTTAATAAAAATGTCTATATAATGTTTTTGAGTAAAATTTTAAAGCACATATTTCATTCTGAGAATCAAAGAGGGGAGAAGATATTTTTTACCAACAGTGAAGAAATGTGGCAAAATTTTAGCATCTGTTTAAACTTATATACCTGACACCTTGTTTGCTTAAAATGTTTTATATTTTAAATTCTTTGGTATGAAATAAATCATTAATTTTTCTCCACAGATCCCTTCTTTAGTCATGGTAACAGTTTCCATGGTACCAGTGGCCGTGGCAACAAGTTTGCACAGATGCGTTACACTTTGAGACTCCTGAGGGCCATGGTGCACCTTGAAAATGAGACCGTGAACGCAGATCTTTGTGAAAAGGGAACAATTCAGCAACTGATGGGTAATATTTAATGTGTCCATTACTGGCAAAAGAATATCTATATATTAGAGATTGGTTTGAAATACTTTCCTATAGGATTATTTTATATTTATGTAGAGAAACTCCTAAATATTTTCTTGATCTTTGTTCACATTGTAACCTGCACATACTTTCCATCTTAGTGACACTGCATCTGCATTATTTCTTTAAACATTGGTTTCCTCAATTCAGAGACCACTTGATTTGTGATTCCCTTTTTAGCACACAATGTTATGCTTCATTCATCTGACTACATGATCATCACTTTCGGTCAAGCATCCCAGAGTCATTTTAAAAGAAGATAACATTATATTTTCCAAGGCACTTGACATGCTAGCACACTGGTACTTGGTGCAGAATACTACAGCTAACTATGCTCTGTTCCCTTATTCCTTGAAGCGTGTATATGTGAGCTCTGTAAAATTCAGAATGCCTAAGCAAAAACTGATTTATCTCTTAGATTAGAAAAGTTTTCCAGCACTCACCTTTCCTACTCTGAAAAGTAAGAGTTGTTTTAATCATGAATATCCAGTGATTACTTCAAATAAATCATATATAGTTGGCCCTCCATGTTCCTGGGTTCTGCATTCAGGAATTCAAACAACTGCACATCAAAAATATTTGGGAAATAAATATTATGACTGAGCTGGGAATGTAGACTTTCTTTCTTGACATTATTTCCCAAGCAGTGTAACATTTTCACTGTGTTAGGTATTATGAGTAATGGAGAGATTAAAGTACACAGAAAAGTATGTGTCGTTTATATGTAAGTATACACAAGGGACTTGGGCATCCATGGAGTCTGGTAACCAAGGGGGTCACTCAAAGACTCAGAGGGACGGCTACAGTCTGATTGTGTTAATTTCTTTTTCTTTTCTTTCTTTTTTTTCCCCCCCCCCAGAACCAGAGATTAAACTCAGGTCTTTGTGCTTGCCAGGCAAACACTTATTCTACTAAGCTATCTCCTCAGCCCTATAATCTGATTGTGTTAACTTTCATTACTGTGATAAGGGATGTCTGAAATAAATGAGCTTATGAGGGGTAAAGTGTTAGCTTGGCTCAGTTTCAGAACTGTCTGTCAATAGTCAGTTGGCCTTTTGCTTTTGGTGATGTGATAAAGCAATACATCAGGGTGGGAGTACTTGAAGAGGAAGCTGCTACCGCGTGGTGGCCAGGAGAGTGGAAGAAGAAAGGGTCGAGCCCCTGTACTCTATTGTCTTTCTTTCTTTCATTCTTTCCTTCCTTCCTTTCTTTTTTCCTTACTTCCCTCCTTCCTTCCTCTAGGCCCCACCTCCCAAAAGTATGAAAGTCTTCAACACAGCAGCCCTTCAATGCTGTCAAGATCCCATTTAAAGCAATGCTAGGTTTCGATTACAAATGCCTACTCCACAACTGCTGTGCCTTTTCCTCTGACATTCATAGAAAGGGATAGAGCCCTCCAGTTAAGAATGTAAGGGAAGGGTGCTGGGGAGATAGCTCCGAGGCACAAGTGCCTGCTGGGCAAGTGCAAGGTCATGAGTTCGAACCCTGGTCCCACACACACAAAAAAAAAAAGAATGTAAGGGAAGTCAAAGTGCTTTGAAAAGGGAGTAGGCAAAAATGCCTGCATTTTTCCTTTAACTAGTAAGAAGCTGATTTTTGTTACATGAGTCCTCAGAGGCAGGGAGCTCCTTTCTTAATCTAACAGAGCTATGGAGTACGGTAGTGACATGTTCAAAAAATAGTAATTCATTAGAAGGTGTAAGTGCAGATTCCATACACAAATAATTTCTGTATAGATACTGGGATTACAAATTTGTAGGTCAGGACACTAGGGAGCTTGTCCCTGAGATAACAAAGGAAAAATATGTAAGAGGAAAAAAACATGAGTTTTGATTAGTCAGCCAGGCTAGCTATGCAATACTATGTTTTAGGGAGAAAAATCTGGAAGAAATTGAATGACTTGGTATAGAATAAGGAGAGGGAGAAGGCAAAGCATTAATGGGTACCTGAATATGAAAAAAAAGTAGTATGAATGTATTATGTGTTATCAGTTGCAGGGAAATTTCAAGCCTGTACACAGAATGACACGATCTAAAAAGAGGGGATGGGGGAGGCCTGGGCACAGCTGGCCTCAGAATTGTTGAAGTTGTTGTTTCTGGTGAAGGAGTGCAGACTGTCTGTTTATGGTCTGCTCTTCATCAAATTCCTCCCAAGGGCCTGGTCTTCCACCGATATTTCCTCAGAGACAAAAGTGGATCTCTAAGGCTTGGCAATGGACATAGCTGTGGTTTCCTTGGGAATATACCTTCATGCCTTTAATACAGTGACCACTTTAACAGAGAAAAAGTATTTTGTTCAATATTCAAAGCACAAAAAATTCCTTTTTTTAGGCTAGGTTTCATTGCAGATGTCACTTCATCAATGATAGTGGCAGATGGTGGCTATTTTAAAATCTGTTTCAATGTTGATTAGGAGGGAAGAGTTTTGAACATGAAATTCTGCAGCCTCAACTTGTTGATGACATTCTCAGATAGATATGAGAAAATGCAGAGAAAAGTAAGAGATAGAACCAGGCTTAATAAATAAGTGCCTTCCTGGCAAGTGCGAGGTTCTGAATTCAATCCCTGGTACCACAAAAAAGTAGGGAGGGAAGGAAGGGAGGGAGGGAGGGAGGGAGGGAGGGAGGGAAGGAGGGAGGGAGGAAAGGAGGGAAGGAGGGAGAGATAAGGAAAGGAATGAAGAAAGAGATGCATTAATATGTAAGGGCCAGGGAGATAGTTCAGTGGCATAAGCTCCTGCCTGGCAAGCACAAGTTCATGAGTTCAATCCCTGGGACCAAAAAACAGGCTTAGGGACATCTTCTACTTTTGCTAAAAATGAAGAGAGGAAGTTACAAGGCAAACTACTCTTAGAAATTTGGTCATTATTGGCAAAGACCTTGCTAGAGAATGAATCTAGGAAGCCCTAGCTTCAGACTTGCAAAGCTGGCTCAGTCTCCCAAGGAGCTGTGATTACAGGTGTATGTGCCTGCCCTCCAAGGTGTTGGAGTACTTTTCACGATACTACATTAATTCTCTATGAGAATATCTATATATGTGGGACTAATGATTGTACTGAGACTATCTACATATGTGGGGCTATGTACATATTTATAAAAGGCCTATGTTTAATTATATTGTGAGCTTAAGAAATCCACTTTTTACCTATGTCTATAATTTTTACATGTATCAAAAACAGCCCCTTCTAAAATAGTTTTCCTAGGTGAAGAGATTTTCTTGGAAGAATTTCCAAAATGTAAGTGATCCAAATTTTTAAAAGGCAGCCAGTAACATTGCATTCTTTTAATTTTTTATACCAGGAATCTTTAAAAATATTATAAGCCATCCTAATGAAAAAGAAGAAGCCATTGTTTTAGAAATACAGTCTGACATATTGCTTATCCTATCTGGTCTTTGTGAACAACACATTCAAAGAAAGGTATGTTTACCTATAAATCCAAAGCTCATTCAGCTCTCCCAATTCTTTAAGTGCCTATAATGTCATTTTTTAACCTTGTGAAATTTCAATATTCTATTTTTATTATTACAGTATGACTACAGTAAAGTGCATTGATCTTATACATTTTGGTAGGTTTTAATAAACTAATATTGCAATTCAAATGATATTGCCATCTCCCTGTATGATTTCTTTGCTCTCTTACCAGTCACCCAACACTTCCAGTTAACAGTATTCTAATTTCTATCTATAGATTGATTTTGCCTACTCTTTAAATCACACAATGGGCTGGCAAGATAGCTCAGTGGTCTAAAGAGCCTGCTTAGACAAGCTTACGCAACCACGGGGTTCTATCCCCGGCACCACACACTGCACCAGCCTCACCCACACAGCAGCCTGAGCTGGCCATAACATAAATAAATAGATAAATAAATAAAGCTTTAAAAAAATAAAAATAAAAAAATCACACAATATTTATTTTGTATTTTTTCTGTTACCCAGAGAGAAATAATGATACTTCTGAAATATATATATGGATATATATTTATATAAATATATATATATATATATATCATATGTGTGAGAGAGAGAGAGAGAGAAGAGAGATTCTACCTCAAAAATATATATATGCACCTCAGGAAAAGAGAAACTTGTACAATTATTTTAATGCAAAATTTATTGTGACATCATGCCATTGGATATCACCTTTGGCCTCTCTTTACATTTACAAGAGGTGCTCAAAGTGGTGGCCATCAGCTTCTAGACATTTATTTGTAAGAAAAACTGCCGCTTGGGAAACATTTGCCACTGAGAAGAGAAGAAACAGAAAGATGTCTGGCTTTCTTCACATCAACCTTAATTTCTTTTCTGAGAACCACAGCACAGCAAGTTTTCTGCAATATACTACATCTTCTAGGATCCCCCAAATGAGAGTGACACCATCTGTTGAAAAACCATCGTACTATTTTTCTTTTCCTTCAGTGTGTATGTATATATTGTTTTGCAGATAGATAGATAGGTAGATAGGTAGGTAGGTTGGTAGATAGATAGATGGATAGATAGATAGATAGATCTCAGTCATTAGATAATTCCTTTTTGTGACTCATATACAAAAATTGGTCTATCCATCATGCAAATTATAAGCACTTGGGTTGTTTTCCTTTGCTATAATTGGAATAAAGCTTCCTTGAACATTCTTGGACTAGTCTTCCTTGCAGAATGTTATGCTTTCATTTTTCCTGAGTGAATACCTAGGATTAAAATTTGTAGATATAAAGAAGATATATGTTTATTATTATAAGAAACTGCAAATTTTCCAAAGTAGGCTGTAGTATTATGAATGTTGTTTGGGAGTTTCAATTAGGTTCACACCTGAAAGTAAAATTTATAACAAGAGTTCAATTCCCTTCAGTCTTTTTTGCCTCCATAGTAAAATGTGTCTCAAATTGTATAATATAAGTAAAGAAAGGTGAAATTGGAACGATAATAATAAAAAATTATGAAGGCTTAGGTAGACAGATTTAAGGAAAGGCAAGGCAGAGTAACTGTAGGTGTATCTCTGAGCCTTGTCATGGTTCCTGCATTCTTCCCCCCTGCCTCTGGGCTATTCTGGAAATACCATCATAACCTTGCTTATAGGAGCCAGAATAGATGGAGATAATAAAAAGGTAACATAGGAGAATATTAAAAGTTAATAATTTGCATATGTTATTAAAAGGTCAGCTGCCATTCATACATTTTCCTCTTAAGAGCATTATAAAAAATACTATAAAATCTTCCATCATTACTACCATCTCGTATTCATCTAGTATGATTTTACACTGCATTCATTGTAACATGGAAGAAAATAATAGAGCAAGCTGTACTGCCTTTTTAAGTAGAGAAAAAGAAAAAACAAAGCCTATAAAGTTTCCATGTCTATTGAGGTAGGCATACTATTAGCTTTCTCTTAAACTGGTAAGCTTTACAGTAATTTCTCATCAATTCCCAGAATAAGTAGGTAAAATTTTTAAATTATATTAAAAATACTATTTTCCTAATAATATTACTAATAATATTTTTCTGATAGAAAATTACATAGTTTTAAGGAAGTGGGGAAGAGAAGGGATTATATACTTATGTCAAGAAATAATTTTAAATAAATAAATTTCTTCAACAGGAAATTTTTGGAACTGAAGGTGTAGATATAGTTCTTCATGTGATGAAAACTGACCCCAAGAAGTTACAGAGTGGCCTAGGCTACAGTGTACTTCTTTTTAGTACACTGGACAGCATTTGGTAGGTACTACTATTATCAAATGTAAAAATCATTAAGTTGACAACTATAGACACCGTTTTCTTCACCCACAACCATACCAGAGCTAACTGTCCATGCGCCACTTTTCCTTTGGATAGCTAGCTTTTTCTTTCTTCATCACGATTGTCTTGGATTTTCTTTTTGATGCTTTGCATTTACATATTGTCAAGGTTATCCAGAGAAACAATCTGTAAGAGTGTTGTATAGGTAAAGAGATTTGTTATAAGACATTGGCACAGAATTATGAAGGCTAGAAAGCTCCAACCTGGACAATAAGTCAATCAGCTGGAGCCTAGGAGGGCAGAGGGTATGATTCCAGCTTGTGACCAAAAGTCTAAAGACTGGCAGAGATGATGGGCCCAGTTCCAGCCTGAGAGGTGGGCTTTACACACAAGAGCAGCAGCTTCTTAATAGGAGTCTAAAGGCTTCTGTTCTAGCTCAGCAGTCAGGTAGAGGCATTCCCACTTCTTCAGACTTCTGCTCAAGTCTTCCACTGATTAAGGTCCACCTCCACTAGGTGACTAGGGTCATCTGGTTCATTAAATCTACTGGTTCAACTAGTATTCTCATCTAGAAATACCCTTGTAGACTAAAGAGCCACATATCTGTTGGCCCTCTAGGGAGTAAAACCTAAAAGTACCTGTTTTGGGAGAACTGAGCTCTTGTCCCTTTGAGCAACAACCTCTGACACATTTGTGTGCACATGTGCGTGTGCGTGCCTGCACACACACACACACACACACACACACACACCATTATGAAAAAAAATAGTAAGAACAGTGTTCACTTGCTATCAGAAGGAAGTCATATTTAGGGTAAGCACAGGAAGCTGACCCCAGCAGGCTTGCAGGGCCCAGGAGGAGCAGAAGTCAGTCTTGCTACTACTTACCACCACCACTGCCACCAGCAGCCGCTTATTCAGCCCGTGTTCCTGCAGGGAAAACAGTAACAGTAGCCCCACCAGTAGCTTCAGTTCTTCCTCTCCTGAGATCCACAGACTTAAACAGCCAGAACTTCGGCAAATAATCTCCACTGCAAAGATGTGAGGTAATCAAAAAGCATGAGATGGCTGGCAAGATAGCTCAGCAGACTAAGTGCCTGCGTAGGGACCAGGGTTCAATCCCTGGTATCGCATGCCATGCTGGCCTCACCCTCAAGCAAACTGAGCCAGCAACCAAGTGTGGGTGTAGTGGCACACACTTCTAATCCCAGTGCTGGGGAGGCTGAAAATAGGAGGATCACTGTGAGTCCAAGCCGTGTAGTGAGACCTTGCATCAAATACATTTAACAGAAGGAGAAGGAGAGGAAGAAGAAGAAGAAGAAGAAGAAGAAGAAGAAGAAGAAGAAGAAGAAGAAGAAGAGGAAGAGGAAGAGGAAGAGGAAGAGGAAGAGGAAGAGGAAGAGGAAGAGGAAGAGGAAGAGGAAGAAGAAGAAAGAAGAAAGAAGAAAGAAGAAGAAGAAGAAGAAGAAGAAGAAGAAGAAGAAGAAGAAGAAGAAGAAGAAGAAGAAGAAGAAGAAGAGGAAGAGGAAGAGGAAGAAGAAAGAAGAGGAAGAGGATGAGGATGAGGATGAGGATGAGGATGATGATGATGTTTGGGGAACAGCAGCCTCCTGAAAAACAGATAAACCTTGAAGGGATAGTTAGTGGGGCAGCTAGCGGAGATCTTTAAGAGTAGCTATTTTCATGAAAGCAAAGCACTTGCAGAAAAAAGGAAGTATGAAGAATAAATGTTTTTAAAAGTTAAAATTGGTTCACACTGGGAAAATTCTTCCCACGTTCCATTTTTGAAGTAAAATCGCTAGTCATTTGACTTAGAGGGAATGAAGAAAAACAGTTTTTAAAAATTCCCGGATAGCCGGACGTGGTGGCGCACGCTTGTAATCGCAGCACTCGGGAGGCTGAGGCAGGAGGATCGGTGTGAGTTCGAGACCAGCCTCGGCTACAAAAGTGAGCTCAAGGCCAGCCTGAACTGCATACTGAGACCCTGTCTCAAAAAGACAAAAAAAAAAAAAAAAAAAAAAAAAATATCCCGGATAGGAAGAAAGCTCTGTAAGGATAAATATTTATCAGGGAGTAACTTTCTTTTCATTTAAGGTGCTGTATCTTGGGATGTTATCCCTCAGAAGATTACTTTCTTGAAAAGGAGGGCATTTTTATCCTTCTGGATGTTTTAGCTGTAAGTATGGTTACAGTAATTGGAAGTCCAGAGGCAGCAGGCCTGTGAGAGGTGAGACCAGGGCCTCACATACCCTGTGCAAGCACTCTGCGCTGGCCTTTGGCCTACCCCTAAACATCTTTCCAAACCAAGCACCGCACAATACTATCTCTTCAATAAATGTGTCCCCAAATCATAGTTAAATATGTTGTTTTCTGTAGGTTTTTGTTTTGAGACAGGGTCTCACTATGCAGTTCAGGCTGGCCTTGAACTCACTTTTGTAGCCCAGGCTGGTCTCGAACTTGCACTAATCCTCCTGCCTCAGCCTCCCAAGTTCTGGGATCATAGACATGTGCCACTGTACCTGGTAATATATTGCTTTAAACAAATTCTTACCTAGAGATTCATGAAACATGAAATATTAAAGATTCTAAAAATTCTTCTAGATGCTGGGGAGATAGTTTGGTGGCTTAAGCCCCTGCCTGGCAAGCACAGGGACAAGAATGCATCCCCAGTACCACATGCCCTGTGGCCCCAGAACCCCAGCGCACTGAGCTGACCTGAGACTGGACATGCCATGCACACCTGTAATCCCAGTGCTGCGGAGGCTGAAAATAGGAGAATCACTGAGTCTGGTCTATGTAGTAAGACCCTATAGACCCTGCACTAAATACAAACAAACAAACAAAAAAAATTAGAAGCCTGAACTGGGGAAATAGCTCTACCATCTAAGTACCTACCTAGCAAGCACAAGGACTCAGATTCGATCCTGGGTACCACCATGCACCATGCTGGCCACAGAGACCAGGTGTGGTGGCACATGCCTGTAATCCCAGAACTGAGGAGGCTGAGACACAAAGATCACTATGAGTCTGAGCTGCTTAGAGGGACCCTGTACCAAATACATATACACATACATACACACATACATACATACATACATACATACATGATTTTTATTTTTTTTAAACAAAATTAAAGGTCTTGGTAGACAGCTAAGCATTTAGAAAGAACTTAAGTATGGTGGGGAAGAATAAGGATGCAGGGTGCCTGGTGTGTGGCGGACTGCCATTCTGCAGGGCAAGCTTGAGTGAATTTATTAAGCTTTCCAGTAAAGGCAGTCTCCACCCAGCAGGCATGAAGAACATGAACTTCAATTCTAGCCTCAATCCTACGTCAACATGGTAGAGAAGAAAAATCATAACTTCATCCTAGTAAAATTGTGAGAGATTCTCATGAGGACTGCTAGCAATGCCCAGTCTATGATTGCTGTTGTTCTTGATTTGATTAATAATAAACCTACTTCGATTTATGAAACATGCTAAAATTATTTTTATACCTTCATCCTTCATGTCCCTAAAATAAAACTAGCTGGTGTTTTATGTCATCTTCTATAAAACAAGGGTAACAGTAGAATCTGCCTCATCACACTGTTGGAAGAGTTAAATGTGTGATACTATGCACATTTAACTATGCACAGATGCTATGCATACAGTTAGTTATGGTTAGAATCATGCCTGACACAACCCTATGTGTTTTATTGCTGTATCATTTTAATATAGACTGAACCAATAAAGTTAAGTACAAACTACAAATATACTCTAACAAATTACTTTTTTACTGTCTTTTTGAGACAGAGTTTCACTCTGTAGTTCAGGCTCACTTTGGGGCCCAGACTGGCCTCAAACTCTCAGCCCTCATCCTCCCTCAGCCTCCCAAGTTCTGGGATTGTAGGAGTGCACCACCATGCCCCACATGAAATTTTATATCAACTTAAAACTTTGGTATTTGCCTTTTTCCTTCTGAAAGTGTACCCACCTAATGAAATTCTACTAAAATATTTATCAAACATACAGTAGTAATTTCTAACATTGGTTCTATACTATTGAGAGCTTACTACATGACACACTGCCTCACACAACTCATTATAACCCTTTGTAGGTAATATTAGTATCTCATAAGGAAAACAATCATTTTATAGTGCAAAAAAAGTACATTTTCTTTGTTGGAGACTATTAGCAATGTAAGAACTAATCAGCAAAAGATTTTCACACTGAAAAAGGACCAGGTGGAGGCCATTGCACTGGATTGAATTTCAATACTTAAATTTTGCTTTACTAGCCAGCCATGTCGTGCACACCTGTAATCCCAGCACTTGGGAAGCTGAGGCAAAAAGATCACCACAAGTTTGAAGCCAGCTTGGGATACACATTGTGTTTAAGACCAGGCTGGACTACATAGGAAGACCCTGATTCAAAAACAATTTTTTTTTTTGGTTTGATGAAAATAAAGATGCGCTTGATGATAAGAGAATTTTTATTGAGTGCCTGGGTACTCTATAGGTATTGTTGTGAAGCTACAAATGTACATCTTACTTTTTAGTTGTCATACCATCAGTCATTGTTTTGATAATGAAGATACTGTATCTAATGGGATTTCTTTAAGTTTTTACAAAACACAGGATGTGAGAACCCTGCAATTATAGCTAATCATGCCACTGCGGACCTTTGCGGGTGTGGGCTGTAGCTCAGTGGCTCAGCCCTTGCCTGGCATGTGCGCAGCCCTGAATGCAATACCCAGTGCTGAAAAAGAAAAAGATTTAGAATATCTTCACTCATTATGCCAATCTCCCTTTTCCAAATAACCTGCATTCTTTAAGCATGATACATGGTTATAACTACTTTAAGAATTATAATAAATTTTTAAATCTCTTTTAATTTCTCATATTAAAAATACCCCATGTAATTGCTGTCTATTTTTAACAGGAGATTGTCCCCAAATCACACCTAGATTCTGGGTTGAGAAGGAGCTTACTGATGATAGAAGCATTTCTCTTGTTTAAGAAAAGTGACCATCTTTAATTTGCATTATAATTTTCTTTCTTTCTTTTCTGTTGTTTTTTGTTTGTTTGTTTGTTTGTTTGTTTTTTGGTTTTTTTGTTTGGTTTTGTTTTGTTTTTGTTTTTTTCTGCCAAAGTTAAACCAAAAAAAATTCTGCAATCTAATACTTGGAATAATGGTTGAATTTTGTGATAATCCTAAAACTGCGGCTCATGTCAATGCTTGGAGAGGGAAAAAGAATCAGACAGCTGCCAGCCTTTTAATTAAATTGTGGAGAAAAGAAGAAAGAGAGCTAGGAGTAAAGCGGGACAAATATGGGAAGATCATCGGTAAGTGTGTCTAGGACGTTTAGTGGAAGCAACTGCACGTGTATTTTTAAGAGATTTAAAGAGTATGAGGAAAATAGGAGGATTTTCATTCCATTTTCTAAAATACCTTTCACCAGGCCTTGAAGAAGTTGCTATCATAAATTCAAAAGATTGGCCTGGCACTGTGGTGTACGCCTGTGACTCCTACCCCACCCCCATTCTAGCAGGCTAAGACAAAGAGCATCCCAAGTTCAAGCCCAGCCCCCACAATTTAGCACCCTAGAGCCTGCCTCAAAATAAAGAAAGGACTGGGTATATAACTCAGTGCAGAAAACCATGGACTGAATTCCCAGTATCGTCAAAAAATAAAATTAAGGGGAAAAAAGGTGTTAATATAAATTCTCAGTGACTAGAACTGAGAAGCTCAATGAAAAATTTACATTTTTATAGAATATTTTTAAAACATAGTATTTAGCTACATTTTAACTAAGTACTTAATACTTTTTTTTTTTTTTTTTTTGTCTTTTTGGGACAGACTCTCTCTATGGAGTTAAAGCTGACCTTGAGCTCTCTTTGTAGTCCAGGATGGCCTCCACCATGCCCTGGCTTAACAGTACTTTCTAATGAAGTTATGGGGGGCTTTTTGCTTTTACAAAGAGATTCAGTATTATTCCATTTACCAGTCAATTTTACAGATACAAATAGAGTGCCCCATAACAATTTTAATAACATTTTACCTTTGTATTTACACAGTTTATAAACAAATTGTTTCCTAAGTAAAAATAAAGCAAAGGTCCATTTATTTTAATTACCGTGCTCATGAGATTTATAGTTTCAGAATATGTTGTTCATTTATATATTCTATAATGCTATATTACATCTCCTAAGCCTTTTAAGATTCTAATTGCAGTTTTTGTTTTGTTTTTTGTCTTTTTTGAGACAGGATCTTGCTCTGCAGTTTAGGCTGGTCTTGAGCTTACTTTTGAAGCCCAGGCTGGTCTTGAACTCACATTGATCCTCCTGCCTCAGCCTCCCAAGTGCTGGGATTACAGGAGTGCCCCACCATGTCCGGCTTCCCTGCAGTTTTATTTTATCAAAAATATCAGTGTTCTTTTTTTTAAAATGAAAGTGTTTCTGATGATTTCTATCTTCAGCCCATTTTTATTACTTCAAATATTTTGTTTGCTTGTTGGCCAGCACTGGAGACTGAGCACAGAGCCTCTTCAGGGAGCTGTGTCCTTAGCACATTTTTCACTGTTTCTACTTTGAGACAGGGCCACTTGAAGTCACTAAATTGTCAGACTGGGTCCAAGCATGGGATCCCTTGCCGTCACCTTCCAGAATTCTGTGTTTCAGATGTGTTTTAGCTAAGTCTTTATCTACAACATCACAAATGTTTCTTATTTAAAACAAACAAACAAAAAGGAGTTACTTTACTATTTATGTGACATTATTCAGTTTCTGGATCTCAAAGTTTCTCGGGTTAGTTACATAAAAAATTCCCTTTTAAAAATAATTTTATAATGAGCACCTGCCTGGCAAGTGCAGGATCCCGAGTTCAATCCCCAGTAACACATAATAAATAATAATAATAATAATAATAATAATAATAATAATAATAAATAATAATAAATTTTGTATAGATAATAAAAATGAAGGCTTTAGGTTTTGCCACAGAGAAAAATTCCTGATTCTACTCTGACAAAATAATGCATAAGGTACGATTTCACTGTTGTAATATTTTTAAATATTTTATGTCCTACAGGCTAAAGTTTAAAAATTAAGTATTTATTTACCATAGTTTTTAATCTATTCCTTCCATATTTTTGTGATACCTGATGACTAGATACAAAGAAACCTCTGTTTACTAGTTTTCAAGAAGAGCAAAAAACCACACCGCTGCCTGCTAACTGCCCTTCAATTGCGGTCATGGATGTTGCTGAGAACATCAGGGCAAAAATTTATGCTGTGTTGGGCAAACTAGGTAAGCAGCTGCTGCTTAAATCCATAAGCGCTTCCCTGTATGGCAGAGCATCATGGGACAGTGATTTGGTTTTGGAGTCCATTTTTCAAACACGAATAAAAGTCTCTTTACATGGGTAAGGCTGTGATCCATGGTTAAGCCGGGGTCCAGAGTGCACCACTGGCCAAATAAATGAGAACCGCCGGACGTGACGCCCCAGGGTCAGTATCTTTTCAGGTTCCCAAGCAGTTCCAGCATGCAGCCAGGAGTAAGGGTGGGTGGTTTAGAATTCAGCGGTTCTCAATCTGCGGGTTGCGACCCCAGGGGGGATCAAGCGACCAAAACACAGGGGTCACCTAAATCCATTCCAAATCATAACTGTAGCAAAATTACAGTTTTGAAGTAGCCACCAAAATTACTTTTTGGTTTGGGGTCACCACAACATGAGGAACTGTATTGCAGGGTCACAGCATTAGAAAGGTTGAGACCCACTGAATCAGCCGCAAGCAGTTGGCATCCTAGTCACCTAAGCTTGCTTTAAGTCTTTGCTTTCTGTGAAAGCAGTGCTCACTCTGCAGCTTCAGAAAGTTAGGTATCACTGTCTGCCCAGCCCAGACACAGAAGGAGTGGTGTCCAGTCACGACGGGACAAGGACGACCTCTTATGGGAGGCGCTGACATTCATGAAAGCAATGATTTCATAAACCAAAATCAAAGTAAAAAAGGAACCATTTACGCTTGTTTGCATGATATGCTTCTCAGATCACTTGCTCTGTGTAAGCAATTCTCTATTTATAAACCTTATTTAGATTTTGAAAACTTGCCTGGCCTGTCTGCTGAAGATTTTGTCACCCTCTGTATCATACATAGATATCTTGATTTTAAAGTGAGTATCATTTTAATAATGCTGTTAGTACTTTTGTTTAGTAATATTGTTATTAAAATGTTATGACAATTGAAAAGCAAAGATTTGTTCATAGCTGTGAGAAGTCATCCACATGTTACATGGTTTTTATTCTCTATTTTCCATCCACATTTGTAAATATACCACTAACTGGCTGGTAGGATTTCAGCCAACATTAGCTTTTAAAATATATATTATTTGATAGACCTATTCAGAAGCTTAACAAATTTTTAAATAAAAATTCCTCTTTTGGGAGAGTACTGAGCGTTAGAATTAAGTCAGTTGTTATTTATTAAAATAAAGTATTACTATTTATCCAAGTAGTTCTCTATTATTGCTTTAAATCATTGTCAGTTAAAATATATTAGATTGCTTACTTCATTGGTTATATTTTTACCAGTGAATAATAATAGCCACTATCACTATATCTCTTGATCAGTGGTTACTCTCTAAAGCAGGTATGGCAAAGACAGGCTGTTTGGGGCTGGTCTTTTGATATCTAGTGTTCTTTTTTCTTTTTCTTTTTTTTTTTTTTTTCTAGTACCAGGGATTGAACTCAGGACCTTGCTCTTGCCAGGCAGGTGCTTATGCCCCTGAACTATATCCCTGGCCCTTTAGCTCTAGTTTTCAGGGCTGATTTATTTTCCAGTTAGATCTCATTTAGGCCCAAACATGTATTTGAGTGTTCTTAATGCACAAACCCCTATTTTTAAGTGAAACCAAAACTGAATTTAATCTCTATATTAAGTACACAAATTTTTCTCGTTTTAAACCTGCTCTAGCACATTAATTTCTGTATAGCCATAAATATGAGTGGCTGTGTTTGACATAATTCACAAAGTTAAAAGATTGAGGTGCTGTTGCAGTTTGTCTTAGGAACAAGCTAAGCGGCAGGGTCAGGTTTCTAGGAGTGACTGTGTCTAAGGTTACAGAAACCCCATTTACTGTTCTACACACTGACCCTGACCTAGCCTTCAGTATGGGATTCTAGAGAGGAAACAGCAATTCTGTAGTTCAAAAAGATGAGACTAAAGCAGTTTCTGCAGCTGTGGAAACAGTGTAACTACTAGAGGTGGGCTATGGTCCATTAGCCACGAAGTCCATAAGAAACACTTGGTGGGGGCTGGGGAAACAGCTCAGCAGTCTAAGGGCCTGCCTGCCAAGCACAAGGACCAGGGCTCAACATCTGGCACCACAGGCTGTGTGGTCCCTCGAAACTTGGGAACAACAAGCCAGCCACAGAAACTAGAAGTAGTGTCGCACATCTATAACTCCAGCACTGGGGAGACTGGGACAGGAGGATCACTCCGAGTCCAAGCTACATAGCAAAACTGTGTGCCAAATAAATAAATTTTTAAAAGATTAAAAAGAAACAGTTGGTACATGGTTTGTGAATAGTCAGAGGTAGCTGGCAACCTAAAACCTGCCCAGTACACTTACATTAACTGGTTCCCAAGACAGAGGACTATGTTAAGTGTTAGCAAGGAACAGCTAAAATTTATCATTTGGTTTTGGTTAATTTGACTTGGTTACATTGTATGATAATAGATTGGTGAAATATGGAATGAAATATATGAAGAAATAAAACTGGAAAACTTAAGACCAGTCTCTGCAGATAAAAGAGTTTTGGACATGATTACAACAGCCTCGGAAAACATTGGCAAGATGGTGGCTTCTCTGCAAAGTGAGATGATCGAAAGCCAAGCACGCCAAGACGTACAAAATGAACAAAAAGTGTACACGAAAGTAAGCCGTAGACGCCCCAGAGGCACAAGACATGAACGTCCATGGAGGGACTAGCAAAGTTATCCATAGAGTATTTGTCTTCTGGATTCTTTTGGTTTTCTCTCATAGAGATTTCCAGTTTTCTGTGCAGTTTCAGAAGGAATCAAGGAATTTAAAGGTTAAGATTCAATGACTATTTTCAAAGCTGTTCTGTGGCATTATAATTTGATTTCTACTGCCATATTTTTGAAAGGTAAAGCAGTATTTGAGACACCTCCACTTTTTGAAATGCTAAAGAGGCTTCCAAAATTTGTGGTCTATTTAAATGCATTCATTTCCCAGATCCCGCCTGACAGTATATCTGTAATGATATGCACAACTGCATGTGTCACTGCTGTGCCAGTTGTGGGCTTATTAATCAATCAGATCATCCTCATCTTGGTGCCAAAACCCTTACCATAAGCATCCATCCCGAAACTCCAGAGGTAAACTAATCTCTGACTTTAGCCAATTAGAAAGTTCTGTCAGGGAAATAACTAGTTTCCTAAAACTTTACAAAGAGGAGAAACTGAATGTATCATTTATTTTTGAGCAATTACATTGAGTGGATACTTAAATTCACTTACCCATGAATACAAAAATAATATCGATCCCCAACTTCTGCTTTGCAGTCCTTTATTTACTACAATAAGTGTTTTAAACTCTTGGCTGGGGAGATAGTTTGGCAATCTAAGCACCTGTCTAACAGGCACAAGGACCCAGGTTCAGTGCTGGGTACTGCATGCCATTCCAGGAATGCCATGCCAACCACCAAAATTAGACGTAGTGGTGCGCATCTGTAATCCCAGCTCTGGGACAGGAGGAGCACTATGAGTCCAGGATGGGTAGTGAGACCCTGTACTAAATAAAAGATTTTTTAAAATTTTTTAACTCTTCAAAGTGTTTGCTATTGCTTAATTTTTTATTCAGGCTCTGCAATATTTATATACACTGCCTAGGAGGAACTGTGTCAATCTATGACTTCTACTCCACTTAACACAACCAGTTAGTTACCTGAAAGCACTTACAGTGAGAGTTAAAATTAATACTACCGTTTAATCCCTTTGTTGGTTTTGGCAGGTTTTGTTACTGTTGCTGTTCTTGGTTTTTTATTTGTTTTGTTTTGTTTGTACAGGATCTCACTACACAGATCGGACTTGAAGTGATCCTCCTATTTTAGGCCTCCCCAGTGCTGGCATTACAGGCTTGCACCACCACACCCAGATTTGGTCTTTGGTTTATCGTGCCCTGGGGTGGTCCCAGTGCAGCATGTGGTGGTGGGGATTGAAGCCCAGTCCATGTGCTGGCCTAAGCAGGTGCTTGGTCTGCTGAGCTATCTCACTGGCCCTTAATCCCTTTGTTGGCTCCCGAATTGTGCAGTAGAGTTGGAATTTATGCAGCCTCATATTAGTCTTCTGAATAGAACATTTTCTGCACTGTATTGACTAAATAGCATTGATTTATTATTGGTAATTCTTTAGCACATCTTTGATCTCTATCTAGCAATTATTTAATTACATAGTCTCAGGTTCATAATTTAAGCATAAAGATACTGCATGTGAGTGACTGGTGCCACATGTGGTAAAAAAAAATGTATCAACAGTCAAGGAACATAGGAAAATTAAGAGTTTGTTTATACTATGCAGGAGAGTAGCAGAAAAGCCCACAGGATGACTAGGCTGTCAAAGTGAAAGGCTGAAGCATTTATTTTGGCTTTAATGTGAGGAGGGTCTGGGGGTCTGGAAACACTATCCAGGAATGTGTTCTTTGAGTCACGGTGGTTCCATGGTCCGCCCAGTTCACGTTCAAGGATAGCCAGCTCTTGAGTGAAGGCTGAGTTATGTTTTGTTTGGTAGGATTCAGTGCTGTTGGTGTTGTTAAAAACAGCCCCTCCAAGTAAAATTAATTAACAAATACATATAAACTAATTGGACTCATGAACAAAGGAGCCACTCAGTGTAAAATGCATTTCCTTGTCCTTTTAATGTCTTATTAGCAAGGAGAAAAACTATAGTGTCTTAAGGGATGGCAAGCGGTTAGCTCATCTGGTGATGGATGTGCAGTTCTTGAGCATGGCTTATAAGGTCAAAGGTCAATAATCTGTTGCTGATTCACCACTCAGCCACAGTCACTCAGAAGTTTGTGTACTGACCAAGGCTTGCATTATGGTTTGTATCTGGTTGTTCCCCCAAAGCCTTCATGCAGTCATTGGGTGGTTCTGGAGTTTGTGATTGATTACTGTGGGTATGGATGCTGTGCCTACCCTGGGGCTGGTAATCTGCCTGTAAGAGATGGGAGAGAGAGTTACCAGAAGCCAAAGCTGCTGCTGCTCTGCTCTTTGCCACTGCCCTGCACATGGCTCTCTGCCATGTACCATTCTCTGCCTTGGATCTAGCTGAGTGTGGACTCAAATCTCCATTAAGATAAATAAACTTTTCCTTCCTTTATTTCGGGTGTTGGGTATGTTGTCCCAGCAACAGGAGAAGAGTAACTGAGACAGCCTGCGTCCTCGGGCACCTAGCAAGCGTGACACAGTCCGTTCACAGTCACTGCCCTAGGTTGCACTGCAGCAACAAACTCAGTGTTCTTGCAGAGCTGCTTGTCTTGTTGCAGCCATATGCCAGGAGTAGTTTCACCATATAATTTTACTAACCTCATTATTAGTGGCCAGAACTAATGTTCACCTGTGAATTTTCTCCTGCATCATGTGTTTACTCTTCTCTGGATTACAGTTTGTCCTCACAGTCAATAATCATACAGAATGGTCAGTCTTGCTGGGAATGTTTATCACTATAAAATAGCAGTCCTGCACCACACCTCATGGAAAGTAGTTCAGATGTGAGCAACATGAGGGAAGGGCTTTTTATTTGAGGATTTGGGTATTTTAAAATTAAGTTCTATGAGACTCTCCTTAGGCACACTAAATCCTTGTGACTTAGCTGACCTTGTCAGATACAAAAGTTACATGTTTTGTTATACAGGTCTTGCTTTAACTTGGTCTTAACCAACTAGCAGAAAAGTTTAACCAGGAGGCATAAAAAAAGTAAAGCCAGATTACAATGCTGAGCTATAAAAGGCTCAAGTCAACAGCTTCCAACAATGCCAGTTCTGCTGATAACCCACTACTAGTACAGAATATTGGACTATGCATACAACTACTTTCTCTTAGCTCAGTGAGTAGAAATATTTGTACCAATATTATTGAGAAAAGTTATCATGTCTGCATCTTATACTCTGAACAACTACTATGAAGACAACAATATACATTGTATTAATTATTGTGGCTAACATGTTTTGAAACTGTCTTATCGTTATTTCTTATTAAAAATAATAAAGCCGGGCGTGGTGGCTCACACCTGTAATCCCGGCACTTGGGAGGCTGAGGCAGGAGGATCGTTGTGAGTTTGAGACCAGCCTGAGCTACAAAAGTGAGCTCCAAGCCAGCCTGAACCGTACAGTGAGACCCTGTCTCAAAAAAGAAAAAAAGAAAAACGACAACAACAACAAAAAAATCATTTAAAAAATAAAAATAAAAAAGTTAAGTTCTATGAAGACTCTAGTCCTTGTTCTACCTGGCCATATGTTTTACCTTAGTAAGGAGTAGGTGTAGGGGCGAGGGAGATAGCTTTGCAGTTTGCCTGACAAGGGTAAGGACCTGGGTTCGATCCTCACTACATGCTGTGCCAGCCTTGGGCTAAACCGGCTGCCAAAACTGGGTGTGGTCGCACCAGCCTATAATCCCAGTGCTGAGGAGCTTTGTAGTGAGACCCTGTACCAAATTTAATTAATTAAAGAGTAGGTACGGTCTTCCACATAGGGGCTTCCAAGCCTTTGGCAATCCTTTTACAGAAACTGAAGTCCTTACTTGTCTTTCTCCTTTCAGATACAAACTGCACACAAGCAAAGAGAACTGGCTAATAAATCATGGGAAAATTTCTTGGCTAGAACATCAAATCCTAAAGTATTAAAGGTAACATTCTTAAGCTTCCATTACAGTATATACAACAAACAAGCAATATCTTAAGGACAGATTTTTTTTTTTTTTGAGACATGCATACTCATTTTGCTTTCTGGTGACCTTTTGGTAGAATGCCCTTTCATTCTATTATTTCTTTTCTGTAAGAAGCCCCAAAGGCTTTCTTCCTCTGCGTAACTACCAAGGAAAGCAAGAGTTAGAAGCAAATTTAAGATAAATGTCTCTTTGAAAACAAAGTGTGAAAAACTGCTTCTGCTAGAAGCTAGAAACCAGCCTAAAAGTTTATATGATAATTCTCTCTAAATTTGTGAAAAATATGTTAGATTTTCAAAATTTCATTACTTTTACTTTATTATCTTTACACACCTTTTCCATTATTACTTTAGATGGTTGCTTACTTAATGGTACAGTTCTTTCTCTAGATATCAAATTGGTAAATGTTGTTAGTCCATAAAAATAAAAGAACCATGATAAGATAGCAGAACCTAAGCACTGTATATGGTTTCAAAGTTAATCCTGAGGAGATTTGACATTGGAAAATACAAATGATGAAAGTTTTGTTAGACAGGTCTTGCTTTAACTTGCCCTTGATCACCCAGCAGAAAAGCTTATTACGAGGCATAAAACACAGAGCTAGATTAGTATGGTGAACTGTAAGAGGCTTAAATCAACAGCCTTCAACATTGCCAGTTTTACTGGTAACCCACTGCAGTTATGAAACATTGGACTATGTATACAACTACTTCCTCCTAGTTCAAAGAGAAGAAAACTTTTTTCTTCTTTTTTTTCTTTTCTTTTTTTCTGAACCAATATCAATTAGAAAATTTGTCACGTCTACACCCTGTGTTCTGTATAACTTTTGTGAGGACAACAATATGCAGTGTGTCAATTATTGCAATTGTGCTACTAACATGTTTTGAAACTCTCATATTGTTATCTCTTATTAAAAGTAATTTAAAAAAAAAAAAGCAGAACCTAAGAACAGTCACTTGGGTACCAGGGGCCCTCTTTTCCATGGACATTCCTTCCAACCACACTCACAAAACATCCCTATAACCGCTCGCATTTTTAAGGACTAGTAAATGAAAGAAGCCCCTCAGGTGTCGAGCATTTGTTACTTCACATTTTGAATGTTTAATGCCTCAAGTAGTGGGCTTGACTCTAACTACAATGAATTATGTAGTCTATTTTATTCCGAATGTTTGACACATTTAAGTGTAATGAATTAGTATTTAATTTATGCAACATATTTTCATTTTTTAAATTTTATTTATTTTTTTTCTTGTTTCAGAACCTTTATTTGTTTATTCACTCATTTTTATGGCCAGCTCAGCCCGCCCCGAGGGCAGGCCTGGCGCAGCATATGGTGCTGGGGATCAAACCGTGGTCCCCAAAGTCGCCCAAGCTTTCCGAAGCAGGCACTTTAGACCACTGAGCCATCCCACTGGGCCCGTGCAACATATTTTCAAACATGTACAGCCTGCTATAAATTTAGTAGCTGATTCAGTTGTATGCTAAAGATGAAATCTGATTTCCTCAGAGCTTGTTTTACTCCTTTGTCAAATATGGCCAGCATCTCAGGAACGCACCAGAATGTTGGCAGGTGCCTAGTATTTTCATCAATGCACAAAGAACCCAGCTTGCATTATTAATGAGAAAGCACCCAAAGGAGTAAAGGAGATGGTGAGACCGTATAAGAATAAGCCAAACGCAATTAAATACACTTTGTATTTTCATTGTAAGTACCATGGTTAATGATTTAATAGCAATTAGTATTACTGTTTATAATTTAATGTTTTTTTCAGAAAGCAAAAAGACTGCAGGAAAAGGCTATCGAGTCCTCTAAGAACGAACGACCACAGAATGCAGTTTTTCACTCAACGGTTATTAAAGGCCTTGGCACAACGGTAAGACCTTCTCCACATCTTCGGATTAGCTGAACGCATGTAGGGCCCAGAACTGTTCTTTCTATGGGAATTTGGTGATGTGCTTTTTCTTCTGATTGTTCAGGTTTCCCACCACTGTTGAGGTTTATTTATCTCCAGGGTATAGCACTCCCTCCCCTTGCCCAGCGTTAGTTTAGAGTGGAGTCCTACCCTCCAGGTCCCTAGGAAATCGCCACCAACATTATCGAGTATCTGTCCAGAAACACAAGGATAGGTGCGTCTACCTGTCGGTCTAGAGCCGCACAGGCATAGAGGGAGTTCCTGGCGCCCTCTGCTGGTTATAAAGATGACAAACAATAGGAGTAGAACTAAAACCCCCTTTTCCTAGATTCAGAGTCTTATCTTTCCATTATGCCCTGCTGCCTTCCTAGTTACAGTTTTTTGACTTAAGAGAAACACGGAGCTGGAGAGATAGCTCGATGGCATAAGTGCCTGCCTGACAAGTGCAAGGTCATGAGTTAGAACCCTGGTCCCACAGAGAGAGGGGGGGGAGAGAGAGAGAGAGAGATCCTTGTTGGGAGTTGGTCCATGGGCATAACACACCCTAATCCCTCGATTCCCTCTGTCTCTTTTCCTCCCCATGCCGTTTGAGAAAAATCATTTGTACTGACACTTCATAACATTTTTTGAAAGAAAAAAAGGATAAAGGGGCTTTTCTTTGATGGGAAAACTGTACCAGTAGACTCAGGCAGATGTGTGCCTTTTGCTCGCTTAGGTTCCCTCTGGTCGAGTGGTGACAGTGGAAAGCACCCCCGTCAGACTGTCAGGAGGACCTCTGGCTGACACAGATATGGCTACAAAAAAGCTTCCCATTCGAGGAGGAGCCCTGCAGAGAGTTAAAACAGTTAAAACTGTGAATGAGACAAAAAAGAGTATTCCTACTTAACATACTTTAGAGTCTTTGCGAAATAAATCCTGCTTATAATCTTTTAAGTAGATATATCTTTATGTATAACTAGAAAGCAAATATTTAAGAATAAATATTTTAGTAAAATGCTATAAAAATAAAAAGACACAGAATTTATTTTTTTGGAAAAGATCAACATATAGTATCAAAAAAACCTTGTCATCAATTTCTTTTGGAAAGACTGTATATTCTCTTAACTGAAATTATGAATCTAGTGGATTGGTTGGGACTCTCTCAGCTGCATGGGAACTACTCCAGGTACTTTAGCCAAACAGTTTGGGAGTTCTGTGTCTGCCAGATCTAGGAATAATTCAGACTTGCAAACATGATTGAATCTCAAGACTGAGCTAGGTTAATAGGATCATCACGTGCTAGCAGCTTCCGGCCTTTGTTTTTTGAAGTCCATATTCAGTAGAGAAGAATACCTGCTTCTCACCAGTGCCCACAACTGCCTTTGCATCTCTGGGCCCGGGATTGCCTGCTCCTGAGTGATTCACCATGACTTCAGCCAGATCGGAGGACTTCCTGCTGGAGCCAGAGGCAGGCCAACACCTGACCCAGGGCATTTGGATGTGGTGGACAAACAAAGTACTGATCTCAGAGGCGTAAGCTAACACAAGGCAGCAACAGATATACTGGTCAAAGTCAAATAAGTTGTTTCTGTTATAAAAACAAATGTTAATCATGAGTGAAATAATAAAAACGCTAATGAAGATGGTTTTACTCTTATTATTAAGTATAAAAATTTGTAACTATAAATACCAGTCTATTGTTTCTTGCCTTCGTCAATGGAGGAGAGACAGATCTGTGGTGGTGGTATTTTCTTCAGATGGTAGTAGAGATATCTTGTGAAAGAACAGGCAGTAGTGGGAATAATGCTGGATGCAGAGCCAAGTGTCCATCTTACTGGATGCCACTACACGGTTTCCATCCCATCTTTATCTCCTGAAACTGCTCCTCCCACTAGGAAGACACAAAATTGAGTTCCAGTCTAGGGATGGGCAAAAGAACTACCTGTTTACTGAGAAAACTATCCAATATCCATTGAACTTTGACTCTAGAAGCTAGACAAGTTACTAGTAAATACTAGTACTTTTCTTGCCTAAAAGGAGGCAAGAGCCTGCTAGTACTAGGCTCTCCAGCTGAGAAAGCCATGATTTTCATCATTTTCCCAGTTGCACAACGCAATTGCTCTAGGACCAATTCCAAGTGACCAGCTTGATGTTGAATTCCTAGTGGGAGAGAAATGCCAGCGTATCTGTAGTGGTTGATGCACTGTGTCAACTTGGTTGAATGACTCAGCCTCCCAGTTCCCTGTTGGTGGGAGCCCTGCTCTGGGGTACAATTGGTTCCTTTCTGGAGCCTGACCATGGCTTGCCTAGGATATAATTGGCTTTCTCCCTAGAGCGGGATCAAGGGCCCATCCTGGGGTATGATTGGTTCCATGCTAGTGCACAATGGGCCCACGTCAGAATGAGCACAAAGAGACTTTTTAAAGGGCTGAGGAAGGAGTCAAGACTTCACTTCGTCGGAAAAGCTTCAGTCTTCACATTCAGCCTGGACTTCGTCGTCTGGCTTGCAGCGCAGACTCTTCAGCCTCCAGCTTGGATCTTTCGCCATCCATCGCAGACTCTTCAGCGTCCATTACAGGCCCTTCAGTCTTCCATTACAGACCCATCAACCAACGGATAGAGACTTACACAGAGTGCTGCAGTGAAGTCGAGACCTCAGGATTGAACTCTTCAGTCCTGAGCATGCAGAAACCCTCTGCACGCTTCCTCATCTGACTCTATGGCTGACTATTGTAAGCCAACCTTATAATTCCTTATAGATTGCATATTTTGTGTTAATATCCATTACTTACATCTGTTCTGTTCCTCTAAGTAAAACCCTGACCAATACAGTATCCCGCTTTCATTACCGCAGGCTCCACCTGCCTCCTACACCTGCCTTTCCCTACCAGCTTTCTCCTCCTCGTTCCTCCTCCTCCTTCCACTATGCATTCCTTTCAGAATTTCCCATTATCCTTTCTATGAGGACAGTAACACCTTCCGTGGAGAGAGAAACTGTAGCTGCCGTTATTTCCCTAAGAATGAGTTGCCAGTGTGTGGTGCTGCTCCACTCTCAGCCAGATGTCCAGTCCTCTCGCGGTCCTCAGGGGCAAATGACACTGTTATGGTCTGTGTCTATTTGTCCCCCTAAGCCTCATGCAGTCATGGAGTGTGCACTTCTAGAATGTGACATTAGCTCATGATCCACTGAGATTAGAGGTGATCCAAGCCTGGGACTATGGATTTTAGTACTGCTGGGATTTATTGATGAGAGTGTTATACCCAGCCTGAGGCAGAGAGCCTGCATGTAATATTAGACAGACAGAGAGACAGGCTTCTCTCTCTGTTACCATTGTAGCTGCTACTCCTCCAGTTTGCTCTCTGATCTTTCTTGTCACCATAAACTGCTGCTCTCTGCCCTGTGCCACTCTGCCTTGGAGCCAGCCAGGTATGGCCTAAAACTTCTAGCAACTCTAAGCTAAATAAATCTTTCCTTCCTTCATTTTGGACGTCAGGTATTTGTCCCAGCAATGAGAGCAGAGTAACTGAGACAGATCCACATCAGTTACTGCTGGAGTTTATTCTCCCTATAATCCCTTTCTCTCTAGTATTACCCCTTGAAAAGATGTAAAAATACGCAATTGATTCCTTTCCCTGTAGAGAAAGCCCTAAGCATAGATAAAGACTTCATACAAAGGAGAGTTACTGACAAACAAAAGTGGAAGTGGATGGACATGTATGATGAGGTCTTTATACTGGAAACACCAGGCACACATCTGGATTACCTCAGTCAGATACATACGCAGAATCCATCTGAAGACCACCTCATGTTGTAGACTCTTAAGTTTCCCAAGAACAGCTGGAGCCCATGTCACACCCACTATTACAAAGACTTAGTAAATAAATTATTGAATAAATGTAGTGAGCACTTCATCTTTTGCCTGGAGTTCTACAAACACAGCAAAGTATGAGCTTCCAAGGAGGAATCCATCCACAGACAACTGGACAAGTCCTGCTCAATACAGATGTGTTAGTGGAGTTCAGATGCATTCACTTCATAGCAGTGATGGACTTCTTCCAAAGCAGGGAGGCATAAATCCCAAGACATGAATATAACTAAAGTGTGGAAGTCAATATGATGGGATTGTGTGGGATTTTTTGTGTAGTGCAATGTCTGTGGCCTTTCTGCTAACACGTTAGGAAGAGAGCAGGTAAAACAGAGAGGGCTTACGTAGCAGCCATTTGTCCATCAAATAAATGTAACCTGACGGAATATTAATGCAGACACTTGCATGTGGGTAGAGACTTCTCCCAGCTTTACATTTATAATCTCAGCCACCACACAGTCCTTCCTCTTTCTGACAGTGCCACAAATCTGTTTTTTTTTTGTTGTTGTTGTTTTTTTTGTTTTTTTTCTGTATTTTTTAGGGAAGGGTCTACAGGGTGCTCAGGGTCTCACTACTAGATCAGATTCATAGTGATCTACCTGTTTACAGTCTCCCAAGAGCTGGGATTATAGGTATGTGCCACCATGCCTAGTTTCAATTGCTGTCTCAGCACACCCTGGTTATAGGGCCAGCACAGCAGGCCTCGGGATCGAACCCCTGGCTCCTGAGCCACCTTGCAGGTGCTTTAATCTGCTGAGCTATTTGGCTGGCCCTTTAGTTGTGCTTTTGCAGTTACTTTTATTTTAAGCTGATATGATTCCTAACTAAAATGTCTTGAGAAGAGATTATCACATCTGTAGCAATTTCTACTTTTAGTGATTCTCCATTTGCTCATTGTAGTGTAAATATTTATGAAATGAACATTTTGTGTACAGACAGGTTATTGGCTTTTTACTTAAGTTATTTTAGTGTTCGGCTCTGTGAAATTCTTCTCTTTAGGTGATGGAATAAATGTTGTTGTCACAACTGTTTTTTCCTATCAGGTGTCAAGTGTATGAAGTTTAAACAATGAAACTTTTGCAAATGGAAAAAACTAAGTTTCTGTAAACTCTTACAGAATTATCAGCTTAGAAGGAATTAATATTTGTAATATTGCCATTGTATTCCAAAATATATACTGAAATAAATGAACCAGTGTAGAATATCAGTTTACTATTTAGTTTATTGAATTGCTAAGCCATATGTACAAATGAAATGTTACAATGATAGATTTTTTTAAATATGAAGGAATGGCTATAAATATTAAAATGCTAATCTTCTCTGTATCATTCCAATTTTAGTATATGTGCAGCCGAAGTGAGCACAAGATGTTCTTTTGTTTGTATTTTTAGGGAAGGATCTACAGGGTGGGCGTTCAGGGTCTGACTACTAGACTCCGTGATCTGCCTGTTTAATCTCCCAAGAGCTGGGATGATAGGCACACACCACCACACCCAGTCTCAATTGCTGTCTCAGTACGTACCGGGGGTGGGGCTGGAGCCTGTATGGCAGGTCCAGGGATCCAACCCCCAGCCCCTGCACCTGCTTGCAGGTGCTTTAATCTGCTGAGCTATTTGGCCAGCCCTATGTTTTTCTTTCTGTCTCTCACTGTGAAGCTTAAAATTGATTACATGTGTGAGGCTGGAACAAGGCTGTGAGCCATAGGAGCAAGTCGCTCCAGCATAGAGAACACCAGGTGCCCAAGGCAAGCCAAATAAATAGGCTGCTAGCCAGAGGGCTGTCACATAACGTCAGCTGCTGAGTGTATAAGTAGATGTGCTGTGGTCTTCCAGTGGTTTCTTTTCTCCCATCTGCAGAGAGGGTTCCTCCTAACCTCAGCTTTCTGTATTCTTAATAATATGGATCAACCTTTCATGAAACTAATTCAAGAAAAAAAGCAAAAGAACTTCAGATAAATAATGATAGTAGAAATGGTTATATACCCATGAGCACAAAGAATGAAGATATATGAACAGTAAGAGCCATTATATATCATAAACTTAAAAACATAATAAATTCTTAGAAAAATATCTGTATAAAATTCACATAAGACATAAAAATCCTAAATAGAAAATGATGCTTAAGGGGCTGGGGAAATAGCTCCATGGCACAAGTGCCTACCTGGAAAGTGCAAGGTCATGAGTTCAAACTCCGGTCCCACACACACACACACACAAAAGATGCTTAAAGATCTTATATAAGTCATTTAAAATCTTACCATTTAAAAAGCATCAATCTTACATACTTTTACAGACAACTTTGAAGGGTCAAATATTTTCTGGTCAAGTGACGATTTTCTTGTGATTTACTCTGCTTATGTGTAAAGTAGGTATGAAAAATGAAAACAAAGGTTTGTAAGGTGGAAAAATACAAAATCAATCTAAAAATCTATAATCTCTATGTACAACAATTAGAAAACCAATTAGAAGAGATCTTGCTGTTCATAATTGCAACCAAAAATCTCAGATATCTAGGAATAAAGTATATAAATTCTGTTTTTGAGACAGGGTGACTATGTAGTTCAAGCTGGCCTTAAATTCACTCTACAGCCCAATCTAACGTAGAACTCAGCGATCCTCCTGCCTCAGCCTCTTGAATGCTGGGATTGTAGCCACCATGCCTGACTGTTAACTAACTTTAAAACATAGATTGATTTGGACCTGCAGGCCATCTGCCTGGAGGGAGATGGATGATTTTTGTAAAGGATGAGGGAAAAAGAAAGAAACAGGGAAGGAAAGAGGCAGAAGGGAGGAACAGATAGGCAGATGGATGAATGAGTAGAGTTGATTATGGACTTTCTGACAAATCTAAAATTTAGCTAGAACTACAGCTATAATGAGAGATTTCTGTTTTGATAGAAAACTAGTTGCTGCCATGAGATACACACTGATGAATATGAGGAGCTATGCTTGAATTTAGAGGCCTACAGTTTTAGTTACTTTTGCATTACCAGACAAAAATACCTGATATAAAAAACATTAAAAAGTAATCCACAGATAAAATCAGAGACTTCATAATCCTGCTGTTTCTAAAATATCCACAGACATACCCGTAAATGTGATTTACTAGTTTCCTAGCCATTTCTCATTCTACTCAAGTTAATAATCATGAGACACTGTCCTGGGCTCTAGGCCTCCAGTTGGACTTCTGGGAAGCATTGCCATGGCCTTAAGTCTTCACCTGGATTTGTGCAGGTCATTGCTACGGGATCCAGGACCTCAGCTAGATTCTTTTGGTTTCTGGTGTGTGGAGAGATCTCTTGCACACTTTTGCATTTAATTTTTGGGTAAATATTAGAAAATAACCCTGTAAGTTATCTGTCCTGTATTAAATCATTTACCATACACATTCTGACTAAAACAGTCATTTATTTTAAAAAATATCAACAAGTTGGCTTTATTTTGCATAATGAAATGTTATTGAATAATGAAAAGGAATACAGGACAGCTGTACATATTATAGATGAAAAACCAAATGACAGGCTATACTATTTTTATAAAGCTAGCCAAATCTGACACATAGATTCTTTAAAAATATCTACTTGTGATGACAACATGTTATATGAGAAGCCCAAAGTGTAAATAAAGGACAAAATAAAAATAGAAAATGGGTAGGAATCAGGAGGAAATTATAAAATGAGGAGATGGGAGGGGAACCAAGATCAGTGATCAAAGCAAGGAAGGAAAACATAGATTAGCACTGTGAATGCTAATCAAAATGTACTTTCCTGTACAGAGCTCCAGAGAAGTGCAATGTCACAGAACTCGAGGGAAGACACAGTGGAAAAGTCAGAGGATGGCTATAGTGTTCATCACTTTGGAAAGAGCTGGGGTAATTGGATTTGAAAGAAATTTTCGTTTGACAAAAAAAAAAAAAAAAAAAAAAAAAAAAAAAAAAAAAAAAAAAAAAAAAAAAAAAAAAAAAAAAAAAAAAAAAAAAAAAAAAAAAAAAAAAAAAAAAAAAAAATACAGTGCCAAAACTCAGACAACACATTTTTAATGACAATAGATTCATGCAGAAGCTTAGGCTTCACACTTGGTTATTTATAAAACTAAATATACTGCTTGACTTATCCATCTAATTTATCACGGTATCAAAAACAAATCACTGAACTAAACAGTCATCTTCATTAGTAACAATACATGCATCATCATCCTATCCCATCCTTTGTATCTTCCCATTGTCCCCAGGCTTCACCTCCAGATTACACTGTGAAGTAGCTTCCTTTCCTCTAATTACTGTGTGTTCTGACTCACATCAGCGTCTCTTTCCCATAGACAATTCAGCACTCCAGTGAAACTAGGTGTGCTGTTTCCTTGATATCTGTGAATTATTAGACATATATTGTCTCTTTTCTCCATGACAATATTTTTCTTAGTAGTTTAAAAAATAGCATCTTTACTTCATGTTCTTTACATGACTGACACAAAGTGCAAAAGGTGCTTAATAAATACTTTTAGGCAATTTCTAAGTTATATTCCATACTTTATGCTATTTTCTTCTCTTAAGAACTTTTTCAGCTTTCTGGGAGCCATGACCCTCAGATCTTTCAGAACCCTAGTATTACCTATATAATTTTCCCTGGTTTGATAACACTAGCATCCTACTCATTTTTCCTGTGCTTCCTACCTTGCAATCATGAGGCTAAAATATTGTCACACTCGTATTTCTATTGTTTCTCCCTTATAGAACATCTTTTTCCAGGAAATACTGACATTGTACCTCTGCACAGAATTCTTAAGAGCAGTCCACACACAGTAGAGTCATGTTGATAGATTTCTGCCTCTGAATACATACAAAAAAATTTTCAACTCATTGACTTGACTCATTATAGTGAAAGATAATGATTTACAATATCTACTATTCCCCTTGCCTCTAGTAAACCTTAGTACCAAGGCATTTATCAAGGTATGACTCAGTGACCTTGGGGGAAAAGTAGCCAGGAAATGAGGCATAAACTAATAAGTACCCTGCAGAGAAAAAAGTGCTTCTGACTAACTAAAGTTGGAGAAAATCTTTTTTTTTTCAGGAATAGGGGAGAGGAAGATAAATAAAATACTGCCTCTGAAACAAAAGGAAGAAAAGTTAAGGAGACAAATTGAAAAAGGATGATTAATCTTTACTTCTGCCAAAAGGGTCGTTAGTAAGAAATATTTGTCTGTTGTTTAAGATGAAATAAAAGTTTATCTTTGAACATAAAAATTGAAACATTCAAGCCATATAAATATTGTGTATTTTAGGATCGTCATTTTTCCTTTTTTATTAGTTTTTCTTGGTTTCTATATGGATCCAATATATAGTCTTAACTTTTCAAAGATTATTTAGGATTACTATTGAATTGCTTCCCCAGCAACACAGGCCCAGCACGTGAGTGGGACTATGTGGGTCCTTCTGTATCTTCACTCCAGCCAGCACCCAGGCTAGCCAGGTGTGTGTGGAACTTCATCCATCAGACAGGCCTGCTGTGGAACCCTGTGAAAGAACTCCCTGCAGAGAGACTAGAGGCAAGACCTATGCAGCTGATCCAGGAGCAGAACATCATGCCAGAATAGCACAGAAGGTTCACCTCCAAGGGCTGCAGCAGGAAGAAGTGGAGCACAGCAGCCAGGCCCAAGCCACACCCACCTGGATGCATTTGAACTTTGTAGATTCAGATCTGGTGCTAAGGTAAGTACTTTACCAAAACTCTACACTAAAGGTCAGAAGACAGTGCTATACAAAATAAGAGGAGCAAAATGCAGACTCAGGCCCTGAGGGAACCCAGAACAAATTCAGAAGACAATATCGTTGAAGAAATTGAAAAGTACACACCTGAAATCTCTGAAATAATAGCATCTGAAGTAAAGAAACAATTGCAGGAAGGTATAGAGGAAATCAGATCAGAAAAAAAATTTAAGTAAAAAGGTGAATGATGACTATAATGAAATCAGTACTAAGTTCATCTAAAGAAGACATTGAGGGGACCAGCGAGATGGTTCAGTGGTCTAAAGTGACTGCTTAGGAAAGCTTAGGCAACCGCAGGGACTTCAGTTTGATCCCTGACACCACTTGCTGCACCAGCCCCACTCCCAGGGCAGGCTGAGCCAGCCATAATACAAAAAAAGAAAAAAGAGATGTTGATTTAAAAAACAGAGAATATAAAAATGATGGAATCCTTGAATGAGCAGCATAGGAAAGAAACAATGCATGAAGTAGATTCACAGTGCTGTATAGGAAATTAAAACCTCAATCACAAGCCGACAAAAACACTGAACAAAAATGAAAATAGACCTTTTTGAAGTCTATTTTCAAATAGAAAGACACCATTGTAGCTAGTAAAAAAGTAAGAAAAGATCTCTTAAAAACAACTAGGATGGGCAGCTGGGAGCAGTGGCTGAAGGCAGGGTGGCTGCCTTCTCTGACAGCTGCAGTGGAGAAGAAAGATGGCAGAGGCTTCTGCAGCCAGGGCAGACCTGAAAGAGAAAGCTGTGGCCGCCCACCGATTTTTCTGCCACTTTTGCAAGGGCAAGGTCAGCCCCAAACCATCAGAGTATATATGTCCCAGATGCTGTTTTCAGCCTGACAAGTGCTGTGTGGTTAAAGGCGAGCACCACCATGCCCAGTCTCAGCCACCTGTCTCAGTGTGCCCTGGGAGCAGGGCTGGCAAGGCATGCCGGGATCAAAGCGCTTTAGTCTGCTGAGCTATCTGGCCTGCCCAAGATATTCTAGTGTCTTCTAGTGTTCATTATTTTTGTGATGAGACATTATTGTTATTATTTAAATCACAGTTCCTTGTTCCTGTCATTGTTTTCTGGCAACCTTCAGAATATCTTCAGTTTCTTGCAGTATGATAAGAATGTGTCCAGGTATATGCAGTTCAGTCTCCACTTCAGAATTCCCAGGACCCCCAGGTGAATGGAGTCTTCTGACTACCTACCTTTACAAATTCAGGTGTCTCCCAGTCTTCTCAGTTTCCTGTTTCTCTAGAATGACAGAGCTTTAAAAGGTGGTACACTCAAACACCAAACTTTTGTGTCTTTGGAACACATCGCCACCTTGGCACTTTAATGAACAATCACTAGTCAAGGAAGTTACAATCACAGCCATGGCCCACCATGCCTGGCCCATTGCTTCCAGTTCTTTCATCCTTCTTTGAGAAATCAGGAACTCTTACATATATTTTCTTTTTTCCTAATCCCTAATATAATATTGGGAAAGCTGCAGAACACATTAATTTAATTTTTGCTCTTTATTAATTTTGTTATATTTACTTCTAATTTTTAAAATTCTGAAATGTAAAGGAATAACCCCCTAAGTAAATAAAATTGTTTAAAATGTTCTTTTATGTTTACTAATTCAAGTCTGGACTTCTCTTTACTATGTAAATTGTCTTTATGATAAGAAGGATTACATCTGTTCATTAATCAAATCATCTCTTACACGAAATGACGTTAGAAAAAATGTTAATATAAATCTTGGTATGTCAGAAAATTCTTTTATGTTTATAAGGCATGTTTTAAATTGCCTTTCAAAGCTTCCACTTGCGTGGAGATTACTCCGCCTCTTTGAACAGCTTTTGAACTTGCCTCCCGAGTTTCTGTGTCTTTTACCATTTGGTTTTAGATCTTAGAGACTTCTTTTCCTTTACTCTTGTGATTCTAACTCATCATCCTTCAATTAGCAGTTCAAACCGACTTAGTTCTGTTATTCCATTCAAAATGTAAATTTCATGTATGGGGGGGGCAGACCACGAGTCAAACCTGTAGCCTTGCTCTTGCTAAGCAGGCTCTTTATCACTGAATTGTATCCCAGCTCTACAAAATGTGAACTGCGCCAAACCCTCGGCATTCTCCTGTCCCTGGGCGCAAGCTTTTGCGATGTCTCTTGGGATTTTCTTTGCTCTTCCTCCAAACGCCGGACACTTTCTCCCAACCGCCCCGCGACAATGAGGGCGCAGAAAGCAAAGCGCACGCGCGCTCCTGTGTTGGCCAACGTACCGAACGCGCATGCGCCACCTTGCAGGCGCGTGCGCAGAGGAGAGATGCACGGGCGCCCGGGGTGACGCAGTAGGCGCGCCGCGTTGAATTCGTGCTGGCTCTGCGGGGAAGGATCTTGACCGGTCGCAGTGATGGTGCATTGCGGTTGTGTGTTGCTCAGAAAGGTCCGTGTCTGGTGTCCTGTGCCGGGACTCTTCTGCTCTCCGAGGTCCCGGTCTTCCTCGCTCCCGCACCGTTGTCCCGGGCTGGGCTGCGGCGGGCGGGAGGGCTGTGTCTTCTCGGCGGGCTTGGGGCCAGGCCCGAGCCCGTTGGGGTCAGCGTGCGCACGCGGGACGGAAAGGGCCCCTGCCGGTCGCGGGCACGAAAGAACGGCCCGCGTGGAAGACGGGTTGTCTTTGCTTTTGTGGCGCCTCATATTGCAGGCGGCCGCCCCTGTTTTACGTAGTGTCTGTACCACGTTTTCATGCATTTCCCCCTTCACATAGCTTTCAAGCTGTTTCTAAAGAAAGTTGCATTAGGAAGCAATGTATAATTGGTGCGCCTTCTTACCAAAAAAGAAAAAGTAAATCAATTTGTGTGTAGCGTTGGGTCAAGAATGGTTTTTGTAAAAATTCACAACTATGTTAGGGGGTAAAAAACCCCACAACAGTGCTAGTAGTGACCCTTTGAAAACTTGCCGACGTTATACTTTGGCCATTGCCTTTTCACTAACTGCCACTGTGAGATACTTATTTTAAGTGTGTCCCTCACCCTTGTGAATTTGGTGAATAAAGCTATAGGAGTATAAAATGTCACGCACTGAAAATTGTCTTCGACGAAATTCTCTTCGAGGAAAACCTTTGAGCTCTGATTTGAGAAAAACTGAAAAATTTTACACTAAATACAGTAAAATTCGTAAGATGCAATATAGGGAGAATCAAGTTGCAGGGAGAAACTGCGGGATCAGGGTAAGAATTGATTAGAGGAATTAAGAAATCTGTTTCACCAATATTTGCTCAAACTATGCGTTGGTGCCATTATTCCAGAGTAGAGTGAACTCAGCATTCAGGTTGGAATGACGTTAGTGTCGGAAAGAACAGATGACGCTCTGCCTACAGGAAAAGCATGCACAGCTTGATGGGGAAAGACAGCAGTATGTCACATATGAAAGAAAGAGCAGAGAGGATCTGGAGAATGGGAGAGGCTGAATAAATGAAAGTGATACTGGGAGGATGGAGTAAAGGCTTTGAGTATAGTACTATGAATTTTAGACTTAATAGAACTGAAAAGCCATGGATAATTTATAGTAGCATAACTTAGAGATTAGATCCCCTTCAGAAACCATCTCTTAGCAACAAGTTGGAAGGTGTATTGCCTTATAGAATGAGATGTATGGGTCCAGGCTCTAGGGCAGTGATACTAGAAAGGAGAGAGGTAGCAGGAAACAAGTACAGTCTGAAAGACTTGTGTAATCATAGTAAGCAGGTAAACTGATTACACTAAGTAAATATTTTGGGAATAGATTTTGTGGGAAGAGCAATAGGGAGGGATGTGGTCTTGTTTATGATGTATTATCAATGGATACCCACCAAGAGGTTACACATCTGAGAACAGTTTTTAGTTCCTTTAAACATATAAGCTTATGTGCTGGTAGAGATGTCCAACAGTTTAGGCATTGGAAGCTTGGTTAGGTAATAGCACAGGCTGAGGTCACCCCAGGAAAAAAGGTTAGGTTGAGAAGAGGACCAACATTTGGTCCTCTTAATTAAATGGAAAAATATTTAATTATTGACAAAGAGAATCCTAAGAGAAAAGCAGGAGAGGGGGTGAGCCAAGAAACAGGAGTGGAATAGGCATACAGAAAGCTGTGTCTGATTCTTTTATTTAAAAAAACATTGGTAGAATTAGAAGTTCACTAAGTTGGTAAACACATATGTGAAAACACTTTTTCCTCTACCCCATATATTTTCTCCCTTTAAGCTGTTGCTAAAGAAGGCTATCAGGAAACAATGGGTAATTGGTGTTCCTTCTTGCTGAAAAAGTAGGTCAATTTCTGTGTAAAGTTGGGCTTCGACTTTTGTAAATTATAGTAACTTTAGTAGTAATGTCTCTGAAAATTCTTTCTTTTAGTATGGAAATTTCATTGATAACCTCAGACTCTTCACTAAAGGAGGAAGTGGTGGAATGGGTTATCCTCGCTTAGGTGGAGAAGGTGGAAAAGGTGGTGATGTCTGGGTTGTAGCCCATAAAAAGATGACTTTAAAACAACTTAAAGACAAATATCCTCAGAAACGGTTTGTGGCTGAAGGAGGAGCAAATAGTCGGTGAGTAAATTATAAATCAAACCCTTCTCAAAGAAGAAACATTACAAGATAAAACTTAATTGATTTTCAGTAAATTATTTCATGCATTTGTAACTAAATATCAACATCTAAAGTACCTAAACACATAGAAAACTGGTTAGAAATAGTCTGGAGTTCTTAAATTTTGTATTAATTGCTTCTCTCAGTGGTGGCATTCTTTTCTCTACTTCCTCTATAGATAAAACATCTGAATCGCCACTGTTTTCTTCTGAATTTGCCTTGGACAAACTTAAAGGCTTTCTAAAGTCAGTCATGTTGTGGAGATGTAACTCAGCAGAACAGTGCCTGCCTGGCAGATGAGGCCTGAGCTCAGTTCCTAGTCACAACAACAGAAGCCAGTCCTCTGACATGTTTCCACTGAGACATAAGCCTTTTCTTAGCTTTTTTATGTACTTACACAAAAGTAGTTACGTGTGTGTTTATGAAGTATTGTATAAAGTTGATAAAGTCCAGTACCAAAAAAGTACCGTATTTTCAGCCTCATCTTTTTAACATCTCTTTCATGTCTGGAACGTATTTAGGAGACTCCCTAATATTACAGTCTAGAAATTAACATTTGCCTATTGAACTTCTAGAGATACTTTTTATATAATTTTTTTTTTTTTTTTTTTTTCAGGACCAGGGTTTAAACTCATGGTCTTGTACTTGCCGGCAGGCGCTTGTGCCACAAGCTATCTCCCCAGCCCCTATAATTGTTCATTTTTTATAAATAGCAGAAGTGGAATTTGTAAAGTATTTGTACCAGTTTATTTTCTTCAGAGCAATGTAAAGTAGCCAGGCTGGCTTTTTAAATGCTGTCATTTGAGATCAATATATACATATATTTTCAGTTTCATTATTCAGGGAATTTTCTTTTTCTTTTTTTTCCTTACTTGCTTTGTGACAGGGATCTCTTCATTTCAGACAGGCAGTATATTAGCTCATTTTGATTAAGATGATTTGGTAGTTAGTAACTTAAATGCTTATCGCTATTTTTATTGGAATTTATTAGTGTAAAATGCAATATATATAAATAATTTTGTTTTCTTCTAATACTTGATCATTTAATATGTACATTAACCTGAGAAATTATTTGCTTTTTTTCACTCTTTTGGAGGGTAGGATTAGTGCACTGAAAGGTTCCAAAGGAAAAGACTGTGAAATCCCTGTACCTATTGGTATTTCAGTAACTGATGAAAATGGTAGAATTCTAGGTGAGTATATTACAACTTCTTTGTTTTGTTTTGTTTTGTTTTGTTTGTTTGTTTTTGAGACAGAATCTTATTATGCAGTTTAGGCTGGCCTTTAGCTCACTTTTATAGCCCAGGCTGGTCTTGAACTTGCACTGATCCTCCTGCCTCAGCCTCCCAAGTGCTAGGATTACAGGTTTACGCCACTGTGCTTGGTTATATTGTAACTTCTAAGGTGGTGAAAAATATGTCAATTTTCCCAAATTAGGGAATTACAAGAATAGCTTCTCTTGAGTTTCAGAGGTTTTTTTTTTTTTTTTTTTTTTTTTTTTTTTTTTTTTTTTTTTTTTTTTTTTTTTTTTTTTTTTTTTTTTTTTTTTTTTTTTTTTTTTTTTTTTTTTTAACATAGGTAATTTTAGTGAATTTTTAAAAAGAGGTCTTCAAGATGTATATAGTAATTGCTAGAAATTCACTGACTTATTATTTTAAGGATATAAAAGCACTTGATTTTATTTATTTATTTATTTGGTACCAGGAATTGAACTCAGTACCGTGTGCTTGCCAGGCAGATACTTTATGCTGTTAAGCTATATCTCCAGCTCAGTACATGGTTTTAAAAACTAGTCTCTTCAGCAACTTGCAAAAGCATTTTCTAGGGTCAGACTTTTAATTACTTCATTTTCTAGTGGTGTGTGTGTGTGCCTGTCTATCTTTTTTGTTTGTTTTTGTCTTTTTGAGACGGCATCTATGCAGTTTGGGCTGACCTTGAGCTCACTTTGCATGTAGCCCAGGCTTGCTTTGCAGTGGTCCTCCTGCCTCAGCCTCCCAAATGCTGGGATTATGGGCGTGTGCCACTATGCCCAGCTTCCTAGTGATTTTGCGGGTTGAACCCAGGGTCTTGTACATGCTAGGCAAGAACTCTACCTTTCAGCTCTAGTCCTAACTCCAGTGTCAGAATTTTGAAAGAAATTTAGTCTTGTAGTTTAGTCATTTATGTAAATTAGTTTCTTGGTGTGTATTATGAAAGAAAAATAGCATATGTTACTTATCTTTACTGTATTCCCTTGTTTATTTAAAGGAGAACTCAATAAAGAGGAAGATAGACTTTTGGTAGCTGAAGGTGGCCTTGGTGGTAAACTACTTACAGATTTCTTACCACTGAAAGGCCAGAAACGAGTGATCCATCTTGACCTAAAACTTGTAGCTGATGTAGGTCTAATAGGGTAAGTACTATTCATATTTTTGATGTACTTTATAAATATCAATAATAATTTGAAGGCAGAATTATTTTGAGCTTATAGAATTTGTATGTTGGAGGACAAGTAAATCAGAGTACAGTTGACCATTGAATGATGGAAAGTAGGGGTGCCAGTCTCAACATACTCTTCCTTTAGTCAGGAGTCTGCATGTAACTTGCTATTCCCCAAATTTAGCCACTACTGGCCTGTTTGTTGACTAGAAATCTTACAAATAACAGAAACAGCACATATTTTGAACATATTTACATGATGAAAAATACATGAGTTGTGAGATCACTTTGGGACAGGTTGATTGTTTGAGAGGGGGTCTTGCTATGCAGTTTAGGCTGGGCTTGACTCATGTAGCTAAACTCAGGCTCACCTTAGACTCCCTGCCTTAAGCCTTTGGAGTACTGGGATTACAAGCATACACCATCATGCCTGACTTGTGTGAAATCACTTAGTATGATCTGCAGAGATGAATTGCGCGTGTGGATGAAGCAGCATGGGACAGTTCCTAAGAGACAAATGTGGGGAAAACAAAGTTTACTTTATTAGGCTAGCCACCAAACACTTCCTGATTGACATAGCAGAAAATGTCCAGACTTGTTCTTTGTCCCACCTTGGCTTAAATACCCTTTTGGTTTCTAAGGCAGCCACAGTGGAATGTGGCTATTACTGACTTGGGTAGTTTCAGGCAGTTACTGTGGTGGGTTGGGGCCAGTCATGAGAATTTATGATGACATAGGGTTTAGCACACTTCTTTGCAATTAGTTCTGTTTTCCTTCTTATCTCTTTTATGTTTTAAGATATCTTAACAAGGATGGGAAGGAGTGAGACACTCCAGGCAGGATCTTGGAGAGTTGACTCCACCCAGGTACCTTGTAGCTCTAAGAAGACATTCCAAGGAAGTGAGGGAAGCATTCTAGGCAGGGTCATGGAGAGTTGACTCTGTGTCTATCTAAGACAGCCCAGAGGCTAAGCTGAAGCTACTTCAGTCAGGATAAAATGAACCCACTGAGAGCTACCATCCTCTATATGGAGATGATTTGCATTACTTGGCATTTTGATCAGATTTTGCAACACTTGAACACACTGCAGAAACAACAGGAGGTGACTGAAAATATTACAGTAGTACAATGTGTATTATACCTAGTCATAACTATTTGTATTTGTTATTTAATAGTCATTTTTTCTTGACTGCACATAGCACCATATACATTTGTTTGTGTGCATTAGTTATGATGAATTTTAACTGCTTTAGTAGATTTGTATTTTATGTAAAAATAATACAATAGGCCTTATATTTTTGTATATTCACGATCCTTTTTTCTTACTTCAGTAGTTAACCATTTTATGTGCAAGTTTTTAAAATTTTTTGCTTATTCAAACCAATAAAACAAAAACTGTATATGAGTAAGGCCTTGTAGTTCAAATTTCTGCTATTAATGGTCAACTGTAGTTATTCTCAAAATGTCAAAATAAGAGGTTCATAGCTGCTATTCATTTGTAAAAGAAGAGCAGAGCAATTGAATAGGTTAGTAGAATGTTAAAGAATGTATTTTTAGCTGGGCGTGGTGGCGCACACCTGTAATCCTAGCACGTGGGAGGCTGAGGCAGGAGGATCATGTGAGTTCGAGACCAGCCTGGGCTACCAAAGTGAGCTGAAGGCCAGTCTGAACTGCATAGGGAGACCCTGTCTCAAAAAAAAAAAAAAAAAGAATGTATTTTTAAAAATTGATCAGCCAGTTTTTGTTTATGAAAACTATGAAAGTCAGCTAATGCTCATGACTAAGTTGAGGTTCAGCTTTAAAAAAAATCATACATCCCAGTTATAATCATGAATAAGGACTGAATGAGAATGTAGTAGACCTTAAGAAATCTCTTGTCATAGTACCTTAGAGGAAAAATCCACTGATCACCACCACAGCTAACTAGATGTGGTGCTAAGGGATGCTTTGAAAAAAAATGCAGGCACATGAAATTTTATAACAAGATTAAAGAATGTTACAGATATAAGGTTAGATATTCAAAACAAATTACACTTGTCATAGTAAACAAAAGAGCACACCTGTAATTCTAGCACTTGGAAGGCTTGAGGCAGTAGACTCCCTAAAAGTTTGAGGCCAGCCGAGGCTACATAGTGAGTCCAGTCCAAAGTTCACCTTGACTACAAAGCCTGACCTTATCAAAAGAAAGAAAGAGAGAGAGAGAGAGAGAGAGAGAGAGAGAGAGAGAGAGAGAGAGAGAGAGAGAGAGAAGGAGAGAGAGAGAAAGAGAGAGAGAGAAGCATACAGAAGAAAATAAAAAGAAGAGCATGTGACTGAGATATTTTTCAGAGTGTAAGTAGGTTTAAGTTAGCATTAATCAACTGGCCAGTGGCCCACTGAGGCAATCCCAGGACTCAGACTTATACCCTTCTGGGCACTGAATCAACTCTTACCATCGCCATTTCTGTCTTCCGTGCATCTGCTTAGAATATTCCTATTCTCAAAACTGCAGGCCTCGTGGTACTATCACCAGTCTCTGTTCTTTTGTTAGACAGGGCTGGTTAGCTGTGGAGTTTGCAGTTCAGGTGGCACTGGAGGTGGACTGACAGTAAGGCAGAGTGAAGGAAAAGAAGAAAATTTCAAATTGCTTTTGTTTTTTCTTTTTCGTCTGTGTTGTCCACTACAATTATTGGAAGTTTCTCGGATGAAAGGCTTAAGAAAGGGAAAACTGTCCTACTATTGCTCTGTTCCAAATTTCTAGTTCTTTTCCTTGCTTTTTAAAAATGTCTCTTCATGTTTCTCTCCAGCCATCTCACAGTTTCTTTACCAGACTTACAGTCTGAATTCCTTACTTATCCTGCCTGACCAGCCACTGGCTCTTAACCATTGTTGGCTGAAAATTTTGCAGAGGCCTCATTTTGATCCTGGCGGTCCACATTTAATTTCTTTATTTTTAACAAACACAGTTACAAGAATTATGAGACATAAGCCGGGTTTAGTGGCGCACGCCTATAATCCCAGTACTTGGGAGGCTGAGGCAGGAGGATTGGTGTGAGTTTGAGACCAGCCTGGGCTACAAAAGTGAGCCCAAGGCCAGCCTGAACTGCATAGCGAGACCCTGCCTCAAAAAAAAAAAAAAAAAGACAAAGAAAAAGAATTATGAGACATAGATTCTATAATCCTCTGTATTTTTCAGGGATAGTATGAGTTTAATAGATTTTTTGTGGATAAGACTGGCAGTCCAGTGATTCAATGTCCCATTTGGTAGAAAAATGTGTTTCATGTTCCAAAGAGACAGCTTTACAGATGAAAAAGAGCATAGCAAAGACGAGCAGCAAAAGTGGGGAACTCAGGATGGACTGGGTTAGCTGGGTTAGGATCTTAAATCCTCCAAAGGATTGGCTTTATATCAGGCAGCATTAGAAAATACAGCAATGAAAGACAGGTGATGTCAGATAAGTCACACAGCAGTGTCAAGCTTCATATAGCTTATCTTTGGTAAGTGGTGAGGGATAGTCCTTTCCTTAAATGTTGATAAGTAAAATGACACATTTACAAGTGGAACACATGTTGTTTTTTTGTTTTGTTTTGTTCTGTTTTTGTCTTTTTTTTTTTTTTTTTTTTTTTTTTTTTTTTTTTTTTTTTTTTTTTTTTTTTTTTTTTTTTTTTTTTTTTTTTTTTTTTTTTTTTTTTTTTTTTTAATGTATTTTTCTTGTTTCAGAACCTTTGTTTGTTTATTCACTCATTTTTATGGCCGGCTCAGCCCGCCCCGAGAGCAGGGCTGGCTCAGCACGTGGTGCCGGGGATCCGAACCGCGGTCCCTGAAGCCGCCCAAGCTTTCCCAAGAAGGCACTTTAGACTGCTGAGCCATCCCGCCGGGCCCTGTTTTTGTCTTTTTGAGACAGGGTCTCGCTGTACAGTTCAGGCTGGCCTTGAGCTCAGTCTTGTAGCCCAGGCTGGTCTCAAACTCTCAGCAGTCCTGCTGCCTCAGCCTCCCGAGTGCTGGGATTACAGGCATGTGCCGCCACACCCGGCTCACATGTTTTGCATTTGTGTTAACCTGATGAATAATTTGCACTGCTGAATTATTGGAGACATCATATAGTGAAATACTGGATTTTCAGAGATTGATTTCAAGTTACATTTAGTAATTAAAAGTATCACAATTGTTAAGCAAATGCTTATTATATGTATTCTACTGCTTTTAAATCAGACAGCTATTCTTGCTGCTACTATGAATACCAGTGTAAATGGGCAATCTTTTAATTATCTTGTAGAATGAACTGAGCCTGAGAACTAATACACTATATACTGTTGTTGTCAAATCTGATTTTGTATTTTAGTCTCTAAAATTTCCATTATGTAGTTTTTGAGAAAGATGTCTATTCTGTAACCATGAGTAGCCTTATACTTGTATATTTTTATTTCCTTGAAATAGTTGCTTGAATTTTTCTGGATTTAACCATTATGAAAACATGAGGTTAATTGAAATCAAATAAGATGGTGTAGTTAACTTATTCTTGTAGACAAAACTGTCTGCAGTTTTCTTTCAAAAAATTACTAGAGCATAAGTGAAATAGGACATGGGAAAATAATTTATGTTTCAGGGGAAAGAGATCACAAAATTCATTACAAAGACTTTATGAGGATAATTATTAAAAGAGCTAAAGAGCTTCACTGCAAAGTTTATAAATTTTTATAGAATTCCAAAGGAATATTTTCATAGTATACCATTATCGCATGAAAGCTTGGGAGTGAGCTTGTATGTCCATCAACAAGGAGGTAGACGAAAAGGATACATAAAATGGCAAGCCAAGATAAAGAGGAAATGCACCAACTCCTCACGATGAATGTAATTTTGTGTAACACAAAAAGTATTAAGAAAAATTATTTATTTATTTTTGGTACTTGGGACCTAGTACACCTAGTACTTGCTGGACAGGTGCCCACACCACTGAGCTGTATCTCCAGCCCCTAGAAATTTTATTTGTTTGGCTTTTTTTTTTTTTTTTTTTTTTTTTTTTTTTTTTTTTTTTTTTTTTTTTTTTTTTTTTTTTTTTTTTTTCTTTTTTCTTTTTTTTGGCAGGACCACGGATTGAACTCAGGACCTTGCACTGGCCAGTCAAGTGCTTATTCCACCAAGCTATCTCCTCAGCACCCCACCCCTAAAAATTTTAAATTTATTTTTATTAGTACATGTTTACAGTTCATAATGGTCACATTCATGATGAGGAATTTATACATATACATGACATATCTTAATTCTTTTTTGTCCCTTTCACTTTCCATCTCTTCCACCCTTCTTTCCCTTCCCATTTGCAAAAGCTCTGTTTCCATTCTTTCTCTTTTTTAAAGTTCTTTTACTCTTCCTTCCCCCCTTCTTCATCTTCCCCTCTTATTTGAAAAATTCTTCTTGCTTCTTAATACCTGTCTTCCATTTTGCTTATTGTTTTCTATGTTGGGTTTCTCACACAAGAGAAAAAAATGTAAAGTTTGGATGTCTGATTTGCTTCAGTTAAGATTATGTTCTTGAGGTACATCTATTTACCTTCAAATGATTCAAGTTTATACTTTATGGCAGAGTAGTACTCCACTGTATATAAATACATTTTTTATCCACTCATCTGTTGATAAGCAAATGAGCTGTGTTCAAGGTTTAACTATTATGAATTGTGCTGTTATAAATGTTATAAATGTGGGTATGTATTTATCATTATAATGTAATACTTTAATCTTTCAAGAGGATACCCAGAAGGGGAATAGGTGGGTCAAATGGAGTATCTACTTTTAGGTTTTTGAAGAATCTCTGCTGATTTCCATTGTGGTTATACCAATTTACACTCACACCACCAATAGAAGAAGACTTCTTTTTTTCTGTGAACTCTTGCAAGCATTAAAAAAAAAATCACTTCCCCAAATTTGAATGAAAACTCTGAAGGTGAAGGATGGTGTTTATGTCATTGCTATACTGGTTTGTTTTGCAGAGGATTAATTGATTTCGAAGCAGGTTCTTAGCATGTAGCCTTAAACTCTTGTGATCATCCTGCCTCAGCCTCCAGAGTACTGGAATTATAGACATGTATCACCATGCCCATCTTTCATTGCCAGATTATCTAGTGCTGTCTGAAGCAATGTTGATTAAATATGTACTTGATAAATAATGCAAATATGTTATTGAGATGTGGGAAAGAATCTTTTATGTGGCCCCTATTATTGATACTTTTTAAAAGAATAGTGGGCCTTTTCTGAGCACAATTTAATAAAATAAAATCACCATCTTTGAAGTAAATATAAATTTTCATCCAGTATTTTCTAGAAATTTGTTTCAAGAAAGAGATCGAAGATACTCACAAAGGTTTAAGGATAGTTACTTTAACTTTTAGGAAATAATTAGACAAGTGATATGCCACTCAGAAGCAACTATTAACAGTGTCTTTTTAGCTGTGTATGTTTTTGTTTTTAGCACTGTAGGTTGAGCCCGGGAATTGGCACATACATATGAAAGCCTTTTATATTTTGGAATAGAGTCTAACTTGAACCTAGGCTGCCTCAAACTTTTGATTGTCCTACCTAGGCCTGTCAGGTAATTGAGATTATAGGTATGCAGCACTGCCTGGGAAATTTTTACATTATTGATAATGGCAAGCATAAGCTAATTAAAATTAGTTATACTGAAAGGAGGGCAGCAGACACCACCAGACTTGTGTAAAGGCAATGTGGTGTGGAATTTATTGTGTCTGGGTGCAGCAGGCAGAGTCTTAGACCACTTTCCCTGAACAAAGAGAAGTGCATACCTTTTACAGAAATATAAAGAAGGCAGGGAACATTTTCCATTAGGTGGAAAGAGTTTTAATAAACATCTGTGGTCAAAGTTCTCTGGTAGCTTTGCACCTCAGTGGGCAAGGCCTGAAGCATCTGTGGTGAGTGTACATTTTCAGGTGTCTCCAGATTTCCTGAGGTGTTTCCACATGTCCTGGGACCCACAAGACTCCTTGGCCTATCTTATGTACTTTGCTTTGCTTGACAGTGACAGCCCCAGGTACTGAGCTAAATTCTCTGTAGAGTAATGCCTCTGCTGGCAAGGAGGTTGGGGGCTGAGGGAGTCAGGCCCCACTCAAATGTTGCAGTCACCTTTATTATTTAATTAACAACCAAGCCAACCAACAATGAATTAATTTTTTTTGTTTGACTTTGTTTTTAGTCATAACTACCACTTTTTATAAAATCCAGGAGTATGTTAAGTGATTACCATGCAGAGGCCAGTAGAAAAATCCAGGTGTCTTGAAAAGGAAACAGCAATAGTTTTTTTTAAAAAGTAGATTGCAGGGGCACAGTAGATAGTTCAATAGTCTAAGTGCCTGCCAGGCAAACGCAAGGACCTGGGCACAGGCACACCATATTAGCTGCCAAAACCAAGCATGATGGTGCACACCTGTAATGCCAGTTCTGGGAAGGCTGAAATAGGAGGATCACTACAAGTTTAAGCTGCATAGAAAAACCCTGTAACAAATATATGAATGAATAAATAAATAAAATTAGTAAGTTTTTTTTTTAAAGTAAATTGCAAAAGGAAACAAGATGGAAAGAGAGCTTATATCAAAAGAGATTTAAGAGACAAATCAGCCAATTTAAATGCATGAGCTATATTTGGGTATGTTTTCAAAAAAATCAAATTTAAAAATTATATTGGCTGGAACCGGGCGTGGTGGTGCACGCCTGTAATGCCAGCACTTGAGAGGCTGAGGCAGGAGG
>PVJA010003662.1:55168-93017 GCA_004027025.1 Myocastor coypus
TATATACATATATATATATATATATATATATATATATATATATATGCAATGTGTTACTGTTTGTTAAAGTTAGATGATAACTATAGGATTTACTACTCTCTCCTGCTTTTGCATGTGTTTAAAAATGTAGATTATAATAGGTATAAAATTTTTCTTTTTTTCTTTGTTTTTCAAAGTTCTTTTTAACATTATTAGAATTGCAATTATTTCACTCTTAATTCTGAAAACATTTTCAATATCCAGCATGAGTTTTTCATTTGTTTTCAGAAAAGTGCATTTTGCTGTCAAGAGTAATTTTTTTCAAGACTGTTTTAGATTTACAGTCCACTTTTTTTTTGGAGGGAGCAGGTACTGGGTTTTGACCCTATGTATGCAAAGTTTATACTTTATCACCACGCTACACTTCCAGCTCATCATCTATTCTTAACAAAAAAGTAGTCAAGAAGGCTTTTCAAAAAAAAGAAGAAGAAGGCTTTCAATTCAGAAATAGGCAGGTGTGAGTAATAATTGACATTCATTGTAATTTGCCATTATATTTAATTATTTCAGATTCCCAAATGCCGGAAAATCCTCTTTGCTAAGTCAGATTTCTCATGCAAAACCAGAAATTGCAAATTATGCTTGTAAGTATAATTTGCTATGTATTTTAATACATGGAAATAAATTTTTAAAGACTGAGTTTTCTGTAAAGTATACATAAATGGACAACTCCAAGAGCACCCATGCAGAAGAAGACTTCTTTTGGCTGTTAGAATATTTTGCTGTATTAATCTTTGAACTTGTGTAGCAGTTGGTAAAGTTTCTTGTACTTGTTAGATATTTTGTTGCATTTACTTCTCTGTTGCATAATCATTAACTTGGTTTATTTAGAATTTTATAAGCAATTTGCCCTTCATCTAGCACTGTGATAAATTCTAGGAAGGCAGAGATAATAATTTTATTCATTTAGCAAATAAATTTCTAGGAAAGCCGGGCGTGGTGGCTCACGCCTGTAATCCCAGCACTCGGGAGGCTGAGGCAGGAGGATTGGTGCGAGTTCGAGACCAGCCTGGGCTACAAAAGTGGGTGCAGGACCAGCCTCAACTGCATAGCGAGACCCTGTCTCAAAAAGACAAAAAAAAAAAAAAAAAAATTCTAGGAACCAGATTAACTTATGGGGTTGTAAAGCATAGTAAGCAGAACTGGCTAACGTTCTGACATTAAATTGTGCTTACATATACTGGGAAGGCATACATATCACTAATAAATATAAAATAATGTGCAAGTGTTCTGTGGCAGAGTGTGGGTGGCTGCTTTAGAAGTCCTTAAGGATTGTGGTGCTTCGGCTGAGATACAAAGAACAATCAAATTCATAGAGAGATAATGGAAGCTTAGAGTAAGTGAATATGATAGGATCTGTGCCATTGTTAAAAAGACATAGAGTGATGTTAACCTGGAAAATAAAATTAATGAATCCAAAAGCTTGGCTCGTAAGAGTCGATTTTGTGCTAATTGTTATAAATCATGCCCAGTATTCTAATACATAGGACTCTTGTAAGATGAAGAAATGTAAAAAAGCATAGGAATGAAGCTAACCTAGGATTGCTAAAGCTTGAGAATGACTGGATTAGAAAGGAATTAGTATTTTTCACCTCTAGATTTAACTGACAAAAACTTAAATTTTGAGCCCTCTACATATTTTTAAAAGTACAGTGGAAGAAATTTTAAGGCCCATTTAGATGAGGCTTATGCCTGTACAGAAACTGAAAATCAGTATTTCTCCTTTTGCGAGGACATTTCAAATGTCAAACATAATTGTAGCTTCCATTTCAACAAATTAAAGAAAATTGAATTAAACTGCATTTTGTTTCTGTGAAACAGCCTTTATTTTAGGCTAACTTGTTGTTTTTCCTTTCAGTTACAACAGTAAAGCCTGAACTTGGAAAGATTATGTATGATGATTTCAACCAGGTGATTATTCTTAAAGTAAAAAACTTGATTAGAAGAGGAAGTACTATAGTATATTCTGCCTGTTTCTGTGGTGCAAAGTGAAAAAATAATTTTTTATTATGTGAAATGAAATTGTGCTTTTATAATTTCTGCCTGGCACCATTCTAGTGACAAATTTCGTGTTTTGTTCTTCCAGATGTTATGCCCTACAATATCATGTCTTCACTGTGTCTTCTTTTACCTTTTTCTTCTCATTACAATCACTGTTTTACTATCTTGGTGGATTATTGCACATTTCCAAAAAACACTTTGTAAAGTTAATGAAAGTGACTTTATTTCAACTTTTATTTGGGCAGGGGAAGTTTTAATAGAATTTGTTTAAGTTATTCTCTTGGAACTCCAATTACATGTATGTTCTGTGGATTTTGTACTTTAATCTGTTGTATTAGTTTATTTGTCTGTTTTTTGTGGTGCTGGGGATCAAACCCAGGGCTTATGCATGCAAAGCAAAAAAGCTCTATCACTGATCACAGTCCCAGATTAAAAGGATTTAATTAATCTAGTTATTTTTTCCTGATAAAAATCATAGACCTTCTTTATATCTACATAAAATATTGCATTTAGATCAGCAGTTCTCAACCTGTGGGTCGCAACCCCAGCAGGGGTCGAACAACCAAACGCAGGGGTTGCCTAAAGCCATATGAAACTACATATTTAAACCCATGCTATGCCATGGTGAAATGTTATTTATTGGAGTTAGTAATTTGAAGTAGCCACCAAAATCAGTTTTTGGTTTGGGGTCACCGCAACATGAGGAACTGGATTGTGGGGTCACGGCATTAGAAAGGTTGAGAACCACTGATTTAGATGTTTATAGCAGCTTTATTCATAATTACCAAACTTGAAGACAACCATATCTTTCAGTATGTAAATCAGTAAGAAAACTGTTATTTCTAGTAATTTAAATATTCAGCTTATGGAAAGATACACAAGAGCATTGAATGTGGATTATAAGTAGAAGACGCCAGGCTACAGTGTGTTATTCAAACTGCATGACATGTCAGAGAAAAGCAAACAGAACAAAGCAAAAAGGGGGCGTGGTTGCCAGGGGAGATAGGGGTAAATAAGCACAGGACACCAGTGACTACCTACAATAGACACCCTTGTATAAAATACAGGCTTGGGTGATAATGATATGTTTATGTCAGTTTATATAGTTCTTTGACAAGATCAAAAAGGTAGAGAAGCTCAAAAGAGAATTTGAGGGCACGAGGCTGTGGTGCCCTGTTGTTTGTCATATGGCATCAGTTTCCTTATAGGACTTTGGATTTCTTATTCCCACTGATCGTTATATGTTGAGCTGCTACTTCTCATCCCCTTCTGCACTCATTCTTATTCCGCTAAAAAGAGCATAGGAATACCGTAGCCGTTTATTTTGAAAGAATAGTGATTCTGCTGGCACAATGTGAGCAGAAAAGGAACACTGATACTACTTAGAAATTGAATTTAAAAGTTAGGATTACTGAGCTATAGTGCCTGTCTACATAATATTCTTACAAGCTAGTGAATTCACGTTGTAAAAATTAAAGTTCTAGATTTCTGTGGTTAGTAAATGTTAAAAGTAATAAATACTCCAATTCCATAGGTTATTCAATAAATAAATTGGGGCTATAGTATCTGATAACAGAGCTTTGATACTTAACACATTTATTTTGTTACAAAAATTGCTTGGCATTTCAGAGGTATAGTGGCAGTTATAATCGTGAACTGATTATATCTGAAATATAAAAATGTTGAGATATAAATGAACTGTGGTTTTAATGTTTTTCTTTTCTTTATTATGCTGTTAACTTTGTGATAGATATCAGTAGCTGATCTCCCAGGTTTGATAGAAGGAGCACATATGAACAAAGGAATGGGCCACAAATTTCTGAAGCACATAGAAAGAACTAGACAACTACTTTTTGTTGTAAGTCAGATGCATACCAACATAATGTTCACATGAATGAACTTGTTTTTCTTAGAAATGTTTTATAAGTGATATTTAAAAATAAAAGGGCTGGCCAGATAACTCAGCAGACTAAGGTGCTTGCTTTAGGTGCAGGGACCAGGGTTTGATCCCTGGTGTGCCATGCTGGCCCCACCCCCAGGGCATGCTGAGAAAGTAGCTGAGACTGGGTGTGGTGGTACACACCTTTAATCCCAGTGCTGGGGAGTGAAAACAGGAGGATCACTGAGTCCCATATGTGTAGTGAGACCCTGTATTAAATACAGAAAAAAGTTTAAAAAATAAGATTGTATTGCCTAGTGCTATTATAGCTTAATTTGTATAAGTACAATTTGTGATATTCACACAATCATGTAGTTATTTACTGATAAGAATTCTCAGAGTATATCCCTGTTGTTAGGCTGTATATGACTATTCTAGCACATAGCACTCCACTAAGTATTCATATGGACAAGTACAAACAGGTAATTCTTATTTTTGGGTGATGGAAATGATGTTAAGCTGAGTCATAACTGAAAATTTCATTCCTTAAGAATTCTGCCATGTTACACATGTTGTATGGTATCTCTCTGTACACCGTTGTTGGTGCCTAAGTTACAGATGAGCTTGTCTACATTGTTGTAAATTTTTGTCTAATTAATGAATACATTTTACGAGAATTATAGTTAGATATTTCAACTCTGTTACTTTGAATTACTAAATTATCATTATAGATTGGAAAATTATTTTAGCTTAAAAAATTTTCAAAACAGGATTGTATACCTTTTTTTTTTTTTTTTTTTTTTTTTTTTTTTTTTTTTCTATATTTAGGACAGGATCTACAGAGTCTCACTATGTAGATCAGACTCAGTGACACAATGTTCTGCCTAAGCAGGTGCTTTAGTCTGCTGAGCTATTAGGCTGGCCCTGTATAACTATTCTTATGTTAACTATCTTTCTTGTTTTTTCTTTTTGTTTTTTTAGGTTGATATTTCTGGATTTCAGCTTTCTTCCCGAGCTAAGTACAGAACTGCTTTTGAAACCATAATACTACTTACAAAGGTAGGTTTTCTATTTTACTGTGTTCTATATCTGGTTTATTATGTAGCCCTTAATATAATAATTAAAAGAAGTACATATTTCTTTTTAAAGCTTTTATATCAGTTAAATAATTATTTATTTGTTTATTGTGTGTATGTGTGTGTGGCTGGTTTAGCCCACTCTGGGGGTGAGTCTGGTACAGCATGTGGTCCAGGGATTGAACTGCACTCCATGCACTTGGCTAAGCTTGTCTGAGCAGGCATTTTAGACACTGAGCTATCTCACCAGCATCTATGTATATTTTTGGCTTCTCCAACTATTGCAATGAATGAAACCTTCCTGGGCTTCCAAATCTCTTGATACACACTTCTCACATTTTGTCTTACTTCAGCTTTGACATGTTATGTATTTCTTCTTGATAGAATCAATTCTTAGCTTCACAAACTCATCTCTTGCCTTTATTCTTGCATATTGGACCATTTTTTAGTCTTACTTTTTAAGCTTTGTTTTTTGCACTGCTGGGGTCAGTCCTTGAGCCTTAGCAAATAATAGGGAAATGCTCTACTACTGAGCTACATTCCAGCCCTTGGCTTGTTTTAACTAACTATTATTCACTAACTATTTAACTAACTATTATTCACAGTTTGTAGGAACCCAGTTGTACAGTCTTACCCATTCTCATTGTTCTAATTAACAGTTACTATACTGATGACTTTTAGATTTGTCTTTGCTACCCAGAACTTTTGTTTGTGCTTCAGGATAGAGACCTGTTGAACATCATTGATTGGATGTTCTATTAGCTACTCAATTTGTATAGAACTGAACTCTCTTTACAAAAGCTCTTTAGTACTATCCACCATATTGAGTAGGTAGGTTGAAAACCTGGTGGTGATTTTGATTTTCTCTCTTACCACCTGCATCAGGCGCAGTTTCCTATCCTAAATCTCTGAAAGCCATCCACATGCCTTCTACTACATTGTCCTAACTATCAGCCCCTTATATTGGAGCTATGTATCCACTCCTTTGTAGTCTTCTTGCTTTCAGTCTTATTTTTATCCTGTACACTTTTTTTATGTGAGGCCAAAGTGATCTTTGTTAAAGAGCCAAGCTCATATTTGTGCCTTTCCTGGAACAGATTGATGGCTCTGTATTGGCTTTTTGCCTATAAAATCTAACCTGATTATGGTCTGTGAGGTCTAGCAAGTATCAGGACCTTGGCTAGTAAGTCTTCTCTTCCCATGCCCTTACACACTGCATTCCAGTCATATGATTTCACTCTTATAAAGCATGATATAATTTACCTCCAGGATTTCATAGTTTTTGCTTTGTTTTGTTTGTTTGCTATTTTTTTTGTATGATGAATAGATTCCTACAAACATTTATGTGTGTGTTTGTGAGACATGTTTTCATGTTCCTTGGATATATACTTGGGAGAGGAATTAATGTATCATGTTTTAACTTCTTTTGACATTTTGAGGAACTGCCAAACTCAGATTGGCTGCACCACTGTACCATTTTATATCCACTCTACAATATATAAGAATTTTAGGACCAAGAGATAGTTCAGTGGCATAAGTGCCTTTTAATGGGATTGCTGGTTTTTTTTTTGTGTGTGTGCAGGATCTCACTATGGATCTCTGATTCATAGTGATCCTCCTGTGTCCTGCCTCCCAAATGCTGGAATTACAGGCACATGCCACCACACTTGGACTGCATCACTGGCTCAGTGCATGGGCAGCGTGGCAGGCAGGGCCGGGATTCAAATCCTGACTCCCTGCACTTCCCTAAGCAAGCACTTAGTCCACTGAACTATACTGCTGGCCCTGTTTGATTGTTTTTTGATTTGCATTTCCTTATGATTAATGGTGCTAAGTGTGTTTTCATGTGCTTATTAGCTATTAGTATGTCTCTGGAGAAATGTCCCATTATTTTGCCCATTTAAAAGATATTTTTTAACTGACAAAAAAAGATGACATATGTTAATGGAGTACTCTGTAATAGTTCGATACACATACACATTAAATCAGGTTAGACATTTGTCTTCTCAAATATCAGTTCTTTTTGGTGAAAATTTTCAATGTCATAATTTTTCTTTTTTCTTGTAGTTTTTCTTTTTTTTATTTTTTATTATTTTTTTTTTTTATTTTTTCTTGTTTCAGAACCTTTGTTTGTTTCTTCTCACTTTCATGGCCGGCTCAGCCCACTCCAAGGGCAGGGCTGGCGCAGCATGTGGTGCCGGGGATTGAACCGCGGTCCCTGAAGCCGTCCAAGCTTTCCCAAGCAGGTGCTTTAGACCACTGAGCCATCCCTCCGGGCCCTTTGTAGTTTTTCTTAAATGATTAGAACATTATTGGGATTAGTAATCATCTTTTTGTACAGGAATAGCACATCAGAACTTATTTAACTAATTGTACCTTAATCAGCCATTTCCCCTTGCCTCCTCGTGTCACATGCTCACTCCTTCCCTGGTAGCGGCCATCCTGCACACTAGTTCCATGATACCAGCTGTTTCAGGTTCTATATGTGAATGAGATCTCTTGGTACTCTACTCTGTGCCTGGCTTTTTTTCACTTAACCTAGTGATATCCAGTTCTATCCATGCTGCCACAAATGACAAGATTTCGTTCTCTTATGGATCAAACATCATTCCATTGTTTTTGCTACATTTTCTTTATCATCAGTTGGTAGAAACTTAGGACCTGTTTCCATTTTTCGACTGTTGTGAACAGTAGTGTAGTGAACATGGGAGTACAGATATCACCTTAACATGAGGATTCATTTGCTCTAGATACACGCCCAGGGTGGGATTGCTGGATCATACGTAATTCTGATTTAATTTTTAGAGAAATCTATTTCACACAATGGCTGCACTAATTCACATTTCTACCAGCAGTGCATAAAGCGTCCTTTTTACCTTATCTTTGCTACCAGTGGTTATCTTCTTTTTTGATAATAGCCATCCTGACAGGTACAAAATGCTATGTTTAGTTCTACTTTCATTTGTCTTCTTATGACAAATGATACTGCACATTTTTCATATCCCTGTTGATCATTTATACCTTTCGTCTCCTTTTTTTTTTAATTTGGAGGCAGGGAATTGCTATATAGTTCAGCCTGGCCTTAAACTCACTATAGAACCCAGGCTAGCCTCAACCACATGATAATCCTCCTGCCGTAGCCTCCCAAGTGCTGGAATTGCAAGCATGTGCCACCACACCCAGCTTGTATCTTTTGTTTTGGGGAATGTATATTTAAATTAATTGCCCATTTTTAATCACTATACTATCTAAAACAATCTGCACACTCAACATATCACCCCTTTCATAACTCCAAAGACAATTTCACACAAAGTGAAAATTCAAAGTTCATAAAGAACCACAGAAGACACCCAAATAGTAAAGGTCATATGAGGTGAAAAGAACAAAACTCGAGGCTTCACACTGCCTACTTAAAAGACCAACTACAAAGCTATATAAATTGACATAGCATGGTACAGGCATAAAAAAAAGACATGAAGACTAGGGAACAACAGAAATAAATCCACATCTTTACAGTCAACTGAGCTTTGACAGAGATCTCTGCAATACAGATAGGGAAAAAACAGTATCTTTAGTAAGTGCTGTTGGAAAACTGAATATCTGTATATAGAAGAATAAAGTTTGACTGTCATCCTATTATGCAAAAGTCAAATAAAAAATGGATTAAAGACTTGCAATAAGAAATTTTTAAATACACACATTCTACCATGAACTACACATTCCCCGCAAATGTAAGGTTTGCATGTAGTGGATTGTCAAATGGTGGTCAACTTGTTACATCCAGCAGAACTAAACCAGTGTGATTGTTGCTGGCAACATAAGAGGCAGAATGGAAGGAGTAGGCTATTGGGAGCTGGTAGATGCTATTGAGAGGCTGTTAGGAAAGCTGTTTTGTTTTTTGTTTGTCTTTTTGATTATGCAGTTCAGGCTGGCCTTGAGCTCATGTGTAGTCCAGGCTGGTCTGGAACTCACAGCGATCCTCCTGCCTCAGCCTCCCAAGTGCTGGGATTACAGGTGCGTGCCACCACACCCAGCTGGGAAAGCTATTTGGAGAAGCTGTTTGAGAGCTCTTCGGAAGCTATTAGGGAGCTGCTGGTTCTCTTGGACTATTTTGCTAGAGGACTTTGTCATACTGGCTTTCCTGATGAACTTGGCTGTTCTCATCAAAGGAGGAGTTTGTGACCTCATTGTCCCTGAGAATGGCTATTCACTTCAGGGGAGCTCTCATTCTCACCTTGAGTATCACTTGCTGGCTCTAGAGGGAAAGATGCTGCATTGCTCAGTCTCCTGGAGAAGCCCATTGGGTTGGCGTTCCTGATAGGAGCTTGGCTGTTCTCATCCTCAGAGTAGCTTGGGACCTCACTGTTTCTGAGGATGACTGTTGTACTTTTGTGGGGAGTTCTATTTCTTACCTTGAGTGTTGCAGGCTCCAGTTCAGATCCCTCAGTCTATTAGCATAGATCTTTCATCCTGCTGGCACAGACTTTCAGGTTTCTACCACTAATCTTCAGACCTTCCTAGTGCAGATCCTCGAAGCAGGGGCCTGCTTGAGACATTGTCATGGACTCTTGTTTTCCATCTGGACTTGTGGGAGGCATTGTTATGGGCTCTAGGTATTCATCTGAACTCATGTAGGACATTGTCATGGGATTCAGGACCCCCTAGTGTGTGGACAGATTTTGTGCACTTTTGGTGTGTTATCCTTTGGGTGATTCATTGTAAAATAATCTGATAAAATGTGTCCTGTATTTTGTTATTCCCTTTATAAGACTCTAAACTATGACAGGTTGAAACTAAAAGAATAAAATATGAAAAAAATGTTTTCACATTGTCTGAGCAACTTTTTGAATATGATCCCCGAAGCAGGGGCTGGGGAGATAGCTCCATGGCACAAGTGCCTGCCTGACAAGTGCAAGGTCATGAGTTCGAACCCTGGTCCTGCAAAAAAAAAAAAAAAAAAAAAAAAAAACTGCTGATCCCCAAAGCACAGTGGACAAAAGTGAAAGTAATAATTGGGATCACACTAAATTAATGATTCTGCACAACAGAATCAGTAATCAATTGTGGAAAGACAACCTAACAGTGAGAAAAAAGTATTTGTAGACTATCCATCTGATAAGAGGTTAATGCCCAAAATGTGTTAGGAACTCAGCAGGGTGAAGTAATATATACTAAATAACAGCTATGTGGGAGTCTGAGCTTCTCAAGAAGATCTAAAGTTCAATACTAGTGTACGCAGTGTAGCAAAGCTCCATCTCAAAAGGAAGAGAAAACGTGCCAGGGCTATGAGTCCAAGCTACAAAGTGACACTCTGTACAAAAAAACAAAACAAAACAAAACAAAAATGGAGGTGGGGGGAATGTACCAGGCAAGATACCACATATCTATAATCCTAGCACTATAGAAAATTGAGACAGAAGGATCTAAAGTTTGAGGGCAGCTTTGTCAATTTTCCAAGACTGTTTCAAAATTAAAAAATGTAAGTGGAGTAGTGGTAGCATGTTTTCTCTGCATGCACAGTGTCCTCGGTTCTGTTCCCAAAGTACCCAAAATAAATAAAATAAATAAATAAAATAAGATGGGCAGGTGCAAGGCTTGTGTGTAGCTGTCCCCCCAAAGTTTCATGTGGTAGTAGGGGGAGCTTTTTAGACGTGGCAGGATCTAGTGTATGTGACACTGGGATTGATTCATGATGCAAGGCTAAGGCCAAGGGTACTATGATTTACAAGTATAAGCGCTACCTGCCTTAGGCTGGGTAGGTTAGGATAGAAACAACTGTGGCTTCTCCTGCTTGCTTTTGCTGTCTTCCGCGTGCCATGAAGGGTTTCTCTGTGATTCCCCTCTGCCGACCCACCCTGCTTGTAAGCCAGCTGATTATGGACAAGAGCCTCTACATAAGCTTTTCCTTCCATCTAACTTTGAGTGTCAATGTTTTTGGCTCAGCAAGGAGAAAAGACAGCAGGAGATGTAATTAAGTTGAATTCCCTAGGGTTAGCCCCCAGTGTTGTTTTAAAAAATGAAAGTTTATTAAGAACTCCTCAATAACTAGAATACAAATAAAAACAAAACCGAACAGAAAACCGTGAATCCTGTAAATATCTATGGCTTATGCCTAGGTGTTTGCCCAAAGCTTCATATCATAGGTGAGGCTTTTTCAGAGCTGGCTGGATCTAGAGTGTGTGATGCTGGGATTAAGGCCGTGTGATTACTAAGTCAGCCTACTGATTATTTTGGCACAGTTCCAAGTTTGAATGTTACCTGCCCTAAGGGTGGGTAGCCTAAATAGAATAGGCACAGAAAGAAGCTGCTGTTGGCACTTGTTGCTTGCTGGTGCTTGTCATCTTCTGCCTGCCCTGCATTGCCAAATCTTTTCTCCTTTGGATGATGGGCATTTTGTCTCAGCAGTGAGAAAAGTAAAACAGTATGTTAAATTATCAGCATTGACGTAAGGATTTTGTTTTTGTGAAATCTAAATGACTACCTTTGGTTCTAGACGCAAAATCATCTATCTGCTGGAGGCTACTTGAGCTAACGTTCTATCACATGACCTACCCAGAAGTATTTTTAAAATTCCCTTTGTTTTATGATTGTTGAGATTTATTGCATTTCAGTGATTGAATAGACTTTAGATTTCCCAGGTGAGGCTTGGGAATGTAGTTTAGTCTGTTTTGTATTTGAAAGGCCTTGGGTTCAATCCTAGCACTGCAGAAAGAGAAATTTCTCAGATCATTAGAGAAGGACATTACCAGTTGGTTAATTTATATGGATAAGGCTATAAAATTATTTTCTCTCTTAATTTAAGGAGTTGGAGTTATACAAAAAGGAACTTCAAATGAAACCTACACTCTTGGCTGTTAATAAAATGGATTTGCCAAATGCCTTTGATAAATTTCATGAGCTAATGAACCAACTCCAGAATCCTAGAGGTAAATCCATTCATTATTTTATTCCAATTTAGTAAGTACTTATTATGTACAGTGAATGTTAAGTGTCATGATCAGTGGAAAAGAAAATTAATAGTTTCTATATTTAAAAAGTATCTTTGGGCCGGCGAGATAGCACAGCAGATTAAAGCGCCTGCTTAGGCAGATGCAGGGACTGGGTGGGATTCAATCCCTGGCCCGCTGTGCTTGCCTCACCCTTTTTGTGGGCTGAGATCGGCATGGTGGTACACATTTGTTTTCCCAGTACTTGAGAGGCTGAAAACAGGAGGATCATGAGTCCAATCTGTAATGAGACCCTGTAGATCCTGTACTAAATACATTTAAATAAAATTTAAAAATAAAGAAGAGAATATCTTCAAATAAAGAGTGCATCTGAGACATTTCAGTAACATTTGAACATAGTCATTATGAAGCTTTGGAATGTATGATGTAAACCCTAAATTAGGAGAGACCAAAGAAAGATTTATTTCATTTGAGAAGGTTAGGCAGTATGAAAAAAAACTATAGATGGGCCTAGCATGGGGGTAGAGGTTTTTCACTTTAATTCACATACATCACAAGCTCTAGTAGTTCTTTCTCCTACTATACTATAAATACAGAGCCAGTAATTCTGAAGAGGTATGTTTCTTTGAAACACCAACTCTGTAGATCAGTGGTTCTCAACCTTTCTAATGCTGCGAACCTGCAATACTGTTCCTCATGTTGTGACCCCAAACCAAAAAATAATTTTGGTGGCTACTTCAAATTACTAATTCCAATAAATAACATTTCACCATGGCATATCATGAGTTTAAATATGTATTTTCCGGTGGCTTTAGTGGTCATTTGACCCCCGGCGGGGTCGCGACCCACACGTTGAGAACCACTGCTGTAGATCTTTGAAGAATGTCAGTCTTCTGAAAAAAACTTGAGCCCTTGGTGCATGTTACATGGAAAAACAGATGTTGTTATTCCAGAAGGATTTGTTTGAGATTTTATTATGGGATGACCTTGTAAAGAAATACAATCTCTGCAGTTTTGTATATGAACCTTTTTAGGCCACATACATCTTATGTTGTAGATGCTTTAGTTTCTGAGTCCAGTAGAATGAAGAAATATACTTTACGTAGTAAGTGCCCAATTTAATGTTTTTTAAGTCAAGGTCTTACTCTAGTTAAGGCTTCAGGCTGATCTCAAATTCACAGCAATTATGCAGAGTGCTTGGATTATTCTAACTTTTTGTGCTTTTATGTTTGGAATAAAGGGTGAAGAAAATTGATTACTGTGTACTAGACATAGCAGGCAGCCCCAGAAAGTCTTTTCTTTCCTCTCTAAAATCTTTGTTCAGGTTGGGTCTAAAGCTCAGCAGGACAAGCACCTGACAAGCACAAGGTCTCCAGCTGAACTCCCACTACCCTCACAACAAATTTTTTTTTTTTTTTTTTTTTACATAATTTATGTGTTCAGGCTTTCTTGAAATTAATGATTTATTCGAATGGTATGAATATTCCGTAGTAGTACTGGATGTATTCCATAGTATTATTTGCTTTACAAGGTCATTCATTCTGTTCTCTAGTTTGCCTTTTGCAGAAAAAAGAATTTTTTTGTCTTTTTGAGACAGTTCTCACTATGCAGTTCAGGCTGGGCTTGAGCTCACTTTTGTAGTCCAGCCTCCCAAATGCAGGGATTACAGGTACGCACCACCACACCAGGGTTATGAATTTTCATGAGTGATACCAGAAGTGAAGGTAACATAAGAGTACAGCTGTTGTGGATGATCAGAGTTCTCACGTCAGCCTCGCTGGTCTTTCTTGGACTTCTAGCAGACTCAGCACGTTCCGTAGTCCCTTGTCCAGTCTCTTTCACTCTGGACAGTTTAGTTCGTGCCAGTCATGGTCAGTCTGTCGAGTCAGTGTGCTATTCCCCTTTCCATGGCCACAGAGCAGGGAAGAGGAAGAAGTAATAGAACATTTGTTTGCCTTTGAGAGTGGCAGACTGCAGTTGAAAGTCATCTCTGCTTGAATTGTTGTATTCCCATACAGTTTTAGTGTGAATCTTGGCATCAGTGATGATAAGTCCACACTTAGGGAAATGAAAGCTCCCTGATGGACAGGCCAGCCAGAATATCCCAAATTACAAATGATACTATTTTTGGAGAAACTTTCTTTCAGAAAACTTAAGTTGGCCTTGTCTTACTGAGCTCCCAAAAGCAAATTTCACAACTATTATAAATATATATCTTCATGATTCACCCATTCTTAGTTTTACTTAAAATATATTTGTCTAAAAATACTAAGCATGTTATGTAACAGGAACCCTATTGTGCTTAGTAGAATCTAAATGTTCTACAGTTTATTAGAGAAGGAGAAATGAAATGAAACTTAAATGCAGTTTGGTTCCTTCTTCCACAAATCAACCCTCTAATACAGTTTTGATTCACTTTTTTAAAATTTTACTTTATTACTACAAATGTATACCACATGTTTACATCCCTTGTGGGAAGCTGATACACACACCAGACATCTTAATTCCTTTTTTAACCCATTTCTTTCCTTCTTCCCCTTGTCCCTCTTGATCCCCTCTTTTTCTAATGGTACATGTTTGCAGTACATGTTATATCCCTGTATGGAGTTGGCCCATGTACATAACACATCAAAGATAATAAATATCATCTTGGCTTTGTTTTCTTTTTTAGATTTTCTGCATTTATTTGAAAAGAACACAATTCCAGAGAGGACTATGGAGTTTCAACATGTCATCCCTATCTCTGCTGTTACTGGAGAAGGAGTGGAAGAATTAAAGAACTGTATAAGGAAATCTCTAGATGAACATGCCAGCCAGGCAAATGAAGCATATCATAAGAAACAGTTGCTTAATTTACAGATTTCTGATACAGTATCTTACAGTGAGCCACGATTAAACCATGCTGTCACTAGTTCCAGAAAGGATGTAATTTAACTCTGGAAAAAATAGTATTGGTGAATTAGTATATGGTCTAAAGAGAAAGAAATCCTGTCATTTGTGACAGCATGGATAAAGCTATAAAACATAGTTAAGAGAAATAAGCCAAGTCCAGATCTGGTGGTGCATGCCTGTAATCCCAGCACCAGGGAGGCTGAAAACAGGAGGATCACTACAAGTCCAAGCTATGAAGTGAGACCCTGTACCAAATACAGGAGAAATAAGCCAGTCACAGACAAATGCCACATGATCTCACTTCCATGTAATATAAAATATTTGCTCAAAGATAAGAGGGGATAAAGAAATGGAGGAGGGGAAGGTGTTAGTTAAAAAAAAGTTCAGTATGAATGTTGTGTTGGAGATCTAGCACACCTGCTTAATATTTATAGTTGTAATAATGTATTTTGAAAGTTGTTAGGAATATAGGTTGCAAGTATTCCTACCACAAAATGAAGAGGAAATGCATGTTAATTATCTTTTGATGGCCATTGAATACTATTTACATATTTCAGAAGATCTTATGTACATAAATATATAAATTTTTTATCTGTCACTTTAAAAGAGTATTGAAACTTACATTGCAAGCTTTTCCACACTTCTTTAGTATTATGACTAATATATGTTCCATCATTCAAGATCTACATATACCTTTTAAATTACTCTTTTGTAGTTAAGTGTATCAATAATAAAGTGAGAACTAAAAGTTATATGTTACAAGTTTAGGGCTTGCCGGGCATGGTGGCGCATGCCTGTAATCCCAGCACTTGGGAGGCTGAGGCGGGAGGATCAGTGCGAGTTCGAGACCAGCCTGGGCTACCACAGTGAGCTCAAGGCCAGCCTGAACTGCATAGCGAGACCCTGTCTCAAAAAGACAAAAAAAAAAAAAAAAAAAAAAAGTTTAGGGCAAACCCACTTGATAGCATTCTGTAGCATTCCTTTATTATGTACTACTGAGGACATTTCTTTTTTTAATTACCCAGGGTGATTTTTTACATCAATTAGTGGAATAAGCAGCTAGAGTTTTTATTTAGGGGACTGCTCTATCATGCCCCTGGTTGCACTTTATATATAATAATTCTCTGGAAAACCTCAAAACCCTAAGATTAAACAGTGATAATAAAGGTCATACATAGTGTCTAACAAACCAGCAAATCAGTGTTTGTCAGTTGTTTTTGAAAAATTTTTTGTTCCTAAATATTTTTTCATGCTTTGGAGATTGGCCAGTGTTTCCTTTCCTTAAGTCTTTCATTGTTCACTTTCATATTTTAGTAAAGAGAGAATAAATATAAAGTGAAAACTTTGAACAGTATTAACCACCTACACATTATACAGATTATTACAAATTCTAAATTTCTGCCTGTGTGCTTCAAAAATAGTTAGTTACAAATAGAAATTTCCCATTAAATAACTTTTTATTTCAAAATATACCATAAAAAATTCAAGTGGCACAAAAAGCCCTTAAGCAAAAAACACTTCCTTCTTTTTTCATTAGGCCTCTTAGCCCTTTCAGAGAAAGCCACTGTTAATATATTATGATCCTGATAAAGGTTTTATTTATACCTCCTTAACCAAGTTATTTCTTCATATAAATTTTTCTAGCTTTTTTTTTTTTTTTTACAAAATAGGGTAATGACCTCTTAAAATTTCTTAAATGCTACTTCCTATTAGAAATTATGTTGGAATTTAATACTTAGTAAAGTTTGCCCAGTGTGGTGGCATATTCCTGCAATCTCAGCACTTGGGCTGAGGCAGGAATATCACTAGCAATACCCTGTCACACACAAAAAAAATATTTTTACTGAGTTCTGATAGTTTTTGGTAGAACTTGCCATATCTGATTTATCATGTTCAAGTTTATACTGTCAAATATTGTACTGTATTATACTATGGAGTTGAATCTGTACATTGAAGACTTCACCTGTGAATTAGTGTGAGAGGACTTAGAGTATTGAGCTATTGTGATATATGACCATGGGTTACTTAATGATAGGGATTCAGTCTAAGAAAGCCATATATTGGTGATCCTCGTGCAAACACAAAGTGTATTCACACAAATTACAAATACTACAAAATCACTAGGTGATAAATCTTGTGGGATCACCATTATAAATGCAGTGCATCCATGCCAAAGTAATGTGGTGCTGCCAACAGTATTTATTATAGCAGGCTGAACTTTTTTTTTTTTTTTTTTAATGATAACATACTTATGTATTCAGGAGAAAAGTTTACTTTTATTATGAGGTCAAGAGTATTTTATGTTTTATCTACTTTTTTTCTGCAGTTACATGTTTCTTTTGTGCTCTTTTTGCATTTCTTTTCAGATAGTTGATGAAAACCACTGGTTTTTTTTTTTTTTTTTTTTTTAAAAACTAAAAAATGTACATAAGGAAATAATATTTTTCAAGCAGGCTTGTATGTTTGGCACCATTTTGTTTAGACCAAATAGTGAATTGGATTTATTGTATATTTTTAAGTCCTTATAGAGCATTTAAAATTTGGCTTAAATCTTCACTTATAGAGTAGCCAAGTGCAACAAATTCAGAAACTTTGAGTACATGGACTGGGTGAATGGTGATGTTACCATTAGCTGGGTATGTGCTGAATACATTGCATATGGTAACATTTAAATAGTAGACTATATTGCTTCATGGTCATTTATTACTTTTTAAACTTGGGTGGTTCCTATCTTAGGGTTTTAAAACTTTGAGGCTCTAAAATATTGTTTAAAAGAAAAGAAAAATAAATTCGCTTTACAGAATATTTTTAACTTGGGAACTAAGGTAATGAGATAAACATAGTTCACATAAAATGTTGGCAGAAAATATGCTTTTTTTTTTTTTTTTTTTTTTTTTTTTTTTTTTTTTTTTTTTTTTTTTTTTTTTTTTTTTTTTTTTTTTTTTTTTTTTTTTTTGATATAAACAATAATGAAAACCTTTTTTTTTTTTTTGTCTTTTTGAGACAGGGTCTCCCTATGCAGTTCAGGCTGGACTTGAGCTCACTCTTGTAGCCCAGGCTGGTCTTGAACTCGCACCAACCCTCCTGCCTCAGCTTCCCCAGTGCTGGGATTACAGGCGTGTGCCACCATGCCCAGCCTTTTATTTTATTTCTTATTTTTATTCTTGTTTCAGAACCTTTGTTTGTTTATTCACTCATTTTTTTTTTTGGCCGGCTCAGCCCGCCCCGAGGGCAGGGCTGGCGCAGCATGTGGTGCCGGGGATCGAACTGCGGTCCCTGAAGCCCCCCAAGCTTCCCCAAGCAGACGCTTTAGGCCACTGAGCCATCCCGCTGGGCCCCGAAAACCTTTCTTTAAAAATATACTTTCTGTCTCATTTTCTGTTTTCTAATTGGAATTTGGCAAGTTGAAGGAAAGCACCTAACAGAGGAATGGAGTGGCTTTCATTTGCCAGCGAAAGGATGATCAAAATGTAATAGAATTGAGAAAAGGAGAGTTGGACAGTTGGATAACCCTGTGGACAGCTCAGGAGTGTTTGGTGGGGTCCTGACTTCAGGAGGCCCTGGAAAACATGAAAAAGCCAAGGGCATTTTCTCACTACAACAAGTCACTAGGTTTAGGCAATTCTTTATTTTCTTTCTTCTCTTTTTTTTTTTTTTGTTTGTTTTTTGGCGGGACCAGGGTTCGAATGTGTGACCTTGCACTTGCCAGGCAGGCACTTGTGTCACATGGAGCTATCTCCCCAGCCCAGGTAGTTCTAATTGTTAGAAAAATGTTCTTTTCACCACATGACTGTTGTTTAACTAATAGTTGTTGGATACTTAGAAAAGCAGAGGAAGTAGTCAGCTTTGTACTTATTATTACAATACTTATAATATAAATTAAATTCTTTAGGATGCTCAGGTATCAAGATATGTGAAGGATAGCTGTGTCATGTCCTTTGAAATTCTTGGAATTTGAAGAATAGGACATTCATTTTATATTTTATATCAATTTTGAAGCAATATATGACAAAGTCAACTTTTTTCTATTTTGTAAACTGAGTACCTTCAAAGTTGAAAGCAAAGAACAAAAAGCTTCCTACTTACTTATTTTTGAACTTCATTTGTTTATGTTATGGCCGGCTCGGCCTGCTCTTGGGGTGGGGCTGGTGCAGTGTGTGGTATCAGGGATCAAACCGCGATCCCTATGGTTGCCTAAGCTTGCCTAAGTAGGCGCTTTAAACTGCTGAACTATCTCGTCCACCCAGCTTCCTTTGTTTTCAGCCCACATTCCCATACATTTTTCTGAAATTGCCAGTATACTGTAACCAAAGCCTTCATTGTCTATTTTTCAAACATTATTGATACTGTTTTTATATGAAAAGCTTTAAGGAAACATAATTTTCTTATATTGAGAAAGGATAATCATACAGCTAAAATGTACCTTAATTTTTATATGGTTTGGTACAAATTGAGGGAGATGGAATATTTTAAATTAAGGACATATGTTGAGAAAAGCTTATGACTAGATAGATTTTAAACAATTAAGTGACAGTAATAAAAGCTACTCAATCAGCTGAATCAGAGTACTGCATAACAGAATTTCAGTTTCCAAAACAAATCTTTCCAGGATATGGTACCACTTACCAAGAAAAATGGTAAAAAGAGTATGAGTACACATGGATTTTCCTATAAATGTGAACCATAAAAACTGATACATTTTGAAACCAGTGTTACTATGCCAGATGTGTAACACATTCATTTAAAAGTTTTTAACATGCAAGTTTCTTTACAAAAAAAAAAAAAAAAAAAAAAAAAAAAAAAAAAAAAAAAAAAAAAATCTAGATGTAGGGACACATTTACTCTGGGAGATTGAAAGCCTGAATCTCTTCTTTCATTCTTTTCTCTCTCTGCCTGTCTCCCCTTCTTCCCTCTGTCCAACTCCCTCTCTCTTCTTAGGAGAGTCTTGGTATGTTACTCATATACCTTTGTGAGTTCTTTTAGAAACTTCCACCCTCAAATGATCCTCCCTCCTCAGCCCCTTAGTAGATAGCTGAGACTACTGATGCATGTGACCATGCCTAACTACTTAGTGTTTAAAGTGGTATCTCTTTAATGTTTTGAGAACTTCCATGTGTTACTTTGATTTTCTGGGCCTACCATAATAAAACAAGCTGGGTGGCTTAAACAACAAAGCATTACTGTCTTGTGGCTTAGGAGGCTACTAATTGGAGATCAAGGAACAGACAGGCTTTAGAGGCTGTGAGATTGTTCCATGCTTGAAGCCTCGTCTCAGAGGACTTGATGGCAATATCTAGTATCCTTTCACTTGTGAATGCATCTCAGTCTCTCTTAAAACATTGACAGGACATCTCAACCTTCTCTGTGATGACTGTCTTCTGATCCTCTCCCCATTCTTCTAATACAGTGGATTGAACTCAGGGCCGTTGCACTGAGCTATGTCCCTAGACTTTTCTACATTTTAGTTTGAGACAAGGTCTCAATAAGTTGCTAAATTTTCCCAGCTGAGCTTGAATTTGGGATCCTCCTGCTTCAGCCTCCCAGAATGCTAAGATTAAGCACATGTCTACATGGTGAGGTCAAATTTCCCCTTCTAACAGAGGCAGCAGTTATTGGATAAGGACCCACCCTAGTATCTCTTTTTAGAGATGAGGTCTTGCTGTGTAGTTCAGGCTGGCCTTATACTCACTGTGCATATAGCCTAGCCTGGCTTTGAACACGCACTGATCCTGCACATGATTATCTCTGTAAAGAACTTGTCTCTATTTAGGTTATGACTTCAGGTGGTGTGCTCGCAGATGTCAAAATATGGATTTGCCAGGGAAATAATTGTTTTTTATTCCACATTTCCCAAGTACTATTAATACATTTTCCAATTAAGAAATAATATCTAATTATAAATACAATTTGACAAATTCACCTAACAGTTACTTTACTGGGTGCACCTCATACATTAATCTATATAGTAAATTTCAGCTACAGACTTAGAAATGCCTTGGTGAGATATGGCTAACAGAAAAGAAACAGTATGTATAAATTAGTTTGTAGGTTGGAGTTGATAGGTTATGTACAATTTAAAGAAGTCATCAAATATTGAGAAAAAGGAATGTAGATAAGATTTGGATAGGTGAAAAGGATAGTAGACCATTCATGTTCAAGCATTCAGAGAATGTAGAGCTTTACTGGAAGTCCAAAGTAAGGAGACCTGTGTTCTGATTAGTGACATTCCAGTGGCAAACAGAAACACCAAAATATCATCTGGGATCTGGAGGCAGATTTGTTTTTTGTTGAGGGGCACTGAGCTCTAAAAAACATCAGGCTTTGTGCCTCAGGGAGGGAATTTTTTATGGAGTTACAAGCAAGAAGCAGAGTACTTGAGTACTTGGCTATCTTTTTTTTTTTTTTTTTTTTTTTTTTTTTTTTTTTTTTTTTTTTTTTTTTTTCTTGTCTTTTTGAGACAAGGTTTTGCTATACAGTTCAGGCTGGTCTTAAGGTCACTTTTGTAGCCCAGGCTGGTTTCAAACTCACACCGATCCTCCTGCCTCAGCCTGAGTGCTGGGACTTGGCTATGTTGGACCGGTTCTTAAGCATCTAAGAAACAAAAATAACTGGAACTAAAATGAGAACTGTTACCCGGGCAACTAACAGAGACATGTACACTAGCTGAAAAAGCAGCATTTTCTGCTACAACATGGCCTTTTAGGAAGGCCTATGATTCTCAGTTTGGGGTTCATTAACACTACATCCCAGGAGTTTTAGGGTTTTTTTGTTTGTCTGTAATACAAGTTTGTTGGAATTAGATGACCCATGAAAAAGAGCCAAGCACTTGGTACATAAGTAATCAATGATATCTAATACTCTTTAATATGTAAGGAAGGATATTGTTACACCTATGTTGATATGTTATTGCAATAGTGTGAATAGGATACTGACAGTCTGTTGTAGTGAACAAGGAGTTAGGAAGAGTCAAGAAAATAGCAAAGAGAAGGTGAAACCACAGATGAAGTAAGGAATGATGGAAACCTAAAGATACAGATGTAATTTGTATTGGGAAAATGCTAAGATTGAATTACTAGCAGTCAGCCATATGATCTAGTAATCACAAATCATTCTAATGTCATAGAAAGCCTGGTCCAAAAAGGTAGATGTGGAGAGAAAAAACAGGTTGCCCTTTGAGGAAGTTTATTGATTGGGGTGGGTAGGTCAAGTTTTGGATAAGTACATTGAAAAAAGTGAAAACTACAGGTTTAAAAAAAATCACCAGATAAGCTAGAAAAGCACAAGCATTTCCAAGTCAAAAAAAAAGGAGTTTGGGGGAAATGTGATGGTCCAAATTACATCATATGCATCTGAATGTGGATAAGATTACGACAAAAAAGAGGCCTTTGGATTCACCCAGGAAGAAATAATTAGGGACTGTGATGGAATACTGGTCTCCTGAAGATGTCTACATTCTCATTCTGGAGTCTGCATATGCCATGTTACAGGGCAACAGGAAAATTCAGGTTCTAAATGGGATTAAAGTTGCTAATCACATGGCTATAAAACATATCCTGGGTTACCTCATTGGGTGACAAGGGTTCTTAAAAGACACAAGCAGGAAGCAGAACATTGTCAGTGTGATGTGATATAAGGGCTTGACCAGCCTTTGCTGGTTTTTAAGATAACGGGACTGCCTGCCAGGAAACTCAAGCACCTTCACAAAGCTGGGAAGCAGGCCAGTAAATTCTCTTAGACTCTCCAAATGTACACACAATATCCCAACCCTGTTGCTATTCTGACTTTAGCCTAGTAAGACTCTGGCAGATGTCTGATTCCATAAGTGATAAGATAATTTCATGGTGTTTTTAAACCTGTAGATTTTGTGGCAATTTCTTAACTGCAGTAGAAAACTAATACAGTGACCAGATGGGAATATTTGTAGAATTTTGGTGGTAAAAGACATTGTGGATATGACTTTCTCGTTAAAGAAGCTCTGATGAGAAAAAGAGGAATAACTAACTTGTATTTAGTCATTTTGATAACTATATTAAAATAATCACGGAATCCCATTGAACATGAATCCCATTGGTCTATGCTCTACCGAGACAGTACTTGACTAAACTGAACCCACCTTGGTCAAGAAACCTAGCAGTAGGGGTGGCTTCCTTTCCTTTTTGTGTGTATTACATTCACCAGCTAATGTCTGCTGATAAAGTAGTACATATCAATGATAAAGTAAATTATGAGCTTTTTTCTTCAGAACCGGAGATTGAACTCAGGCCCTTGTGCTTGCCAGGCAAGTGCTTATTCTACTGAGCTATCTCCCCAGCCCTATGAAGTGATTTTGTACATGGTTATCTCATTCAGTTCCGTTTGTGAGATGAGAGAGCTGAAGTTTAGAGCAAAGTGACTATCCCTTGTCACACTGCCCTCCATCTCCAGTTGCCACGGGGTCTTTCACTCGCCGGTGTGGACTTGTTTCCCACCTTAAATAACCATCTTCATCCCAGCATGATATCGTAAACGATAAAGGCAAAAGCAGCTGGAGGGCAACAGCCCTTTTCCCTTTTTTAGTTTAATTCAGATAGCTACAAGAAGTACATGACTTCTCATTTAAAAGAAGCTCCAAGCAAGAGACAGCATAACTGAAATCTGTGGCAGCGGAAGTTTAAATTACCGCAGCTATCTGCACAATATTAAGACCCTTATTCTTTGAGCCATAGAGTGTATAAAATCGGATTGTCCCCCTTTCCGGATAACCTCCGAGAGGTAAGAGAAGGAAACTTGCTCAGGGCCACCCAACCCGTAAGTATCAGAGCCTCACCAGATAAATCCAGGTCTTCTCTTTAGTTTGGGCTCTAATCCCTTCGTGCATAGTGATACTGTTTTGCGGATTAGCAAGGGAATTTGTGCTAACCTTCTATGGGCAAATCGCATGTAATAAGAAATATCTACTTGGAGAGAACTTAGCTATTTTGTTTTGTTCCTCTTGGTATATGTAGGTTAAAACCCATTAAGACCAGCCTGAAGCAAACATCGTTCTAACGGACCCAGGAAAGGCGCCAGCAGGACGGGCAGGGGGCGGTGCAGAATGAGGCCTGGTGCATTCTGGGAACTGTAGTCCAGCCACCAAGAGCCTTCTGGTGTGGGCGGCGGGCGAACCTGACAGTGCTCCCAGAAGCCTCTGGAGCGCGTCCTCGCTGGGAACGCACTTCCGGGACGCGAGGAAGGAGAGGCTCCGAGAGGCTGCTCTGTGTGGGCGAGAGCCTTGCCCTGGCCCCGAGGGGCAGGTAGGTGTGGTCTGGAGCGCTCCGGCCTCTGAGACTTGTGGGAGTAGTTGAAGGTTCTCTGTGAAGTTAACGAAGTCGACGGGGAACCCGGAGCAGTGAAGATCGCTGACCGCGCTCTTGGACTTGGGCACTGGCCAAGGAGGTCTGTGGTACATCTTTATAAAATCTCGTGCAGCCGCGAGAGAGGAAAAGCCGAGGTGCTTTGCTAGCGAGCTGAGGGCGCGGAGCTCGGCGGGGCGAGCGGCGCGGGGCCGCGAGGTGCTATTTTTGAAAACCAGCTAATGCTGGTTGTGTAACACCGACCCGCTCGCCGTTCAGCCCCCTCCGCGCCGTGGGGACAGTCGCGGGGCGGTCTCTCCATTGGCTCTTGCCGGAGCTGCTACCCGCCCGCGCCTTTCTGCCTGGTGGGTTCTGCAGACTGGCGGAAGGGGCGGGCGCGGGCTGCTGCTCCCCAGAGAGCTGGCTTGGTTCTGCTCCTAAGCCCGGGTTCTGTGTTCCAGGCCCTGGAAAGGACGTTAGAGACGGCGAGCTCACTTAAAGTAATTGCCTGGGCACCCTGCTGTGTGCGATTTATTGTAAAGTAATTTCCTTTAATCCCAGAGCAAGTAGTTGGACTTGGTAGCAACTCAAGAATTATAACCACTGAAGGCCGGGGCGGCCTTGATGGAAATCTAAGCAGACAGTAGCCTACATAAGTATCATATTGGTACTATGACAAATACCTTAATCCAGGAAGCTCTTGAGCGTTTACAAGATTTTTTTGTTGTTGTTGAAGTCAGGGTCTCGCTAAATGTCATAGTCTGATTTCAAATTTGTGCTCTTCCTCTTCAGCCTCTCCAGTAGCTAGGTTTATAGATGCCCCCCACCTCTCCTTTCCACATTTTCATATTTATACTCCCAGGGACAAATAGTAGTTGAAGAGGAAGCTCCTGGTGTTTATGGACGCGGAAACATGTTAAAATGGTAGGTTAGGCATTGGTGGTACTGTAAATAAAGCACTCCAGTTGAAAATTTTAGGGTACACATAATAGTGTGGATTAGCTTTGCCTGCTTTTGTTGCCAGAATCCTTTTAAAAGTACAATATATTTAAAAACTGGCATATTTTACTTAAAGACAGTTATATAGAGTTTTCTCTTATTGTTGTCATGGACAGGATATTTAACAATTCATTGATTGCTGAGCATGTATTTCCAAGACAAGTGCTTTTTGTCCTTGATTGGCAAGTCTTCTCAATCGCAAAATGAGTTATTTTTCTTTATGCTATTTATAACACTGCATGCATTGTATAGACTGCTGTGTATATTTTCCCTTTTATTTTTCAGTTGTGTTGGACATCCCGAGATATGCTCTGTGCATGCTAGTCAAGTGTTCTACCACTGAGCTACAATCCTAATCATAAAATGCCTCTTCAAAAACTGCCTACCTTTTTTGTTTTAATGTTTTATTAATTTTAAGCAATTGCTAATTATTTTAACTACATTTGAATTCAAATTGAGTTTTTTAAAGAATACTGTACTAATTGAGACCATTTTACTATATCTCTAGGCCTATATCATCTCTACTTTGTGTTCATTTCCACTGTGTGTTCATCTCTACTATTTCTTCTAAGTTAAATAAACCTGTTTTAGAACTACCAGATACCTAAAAGGTAAGTATATCCTTTGATTATATTATTTCCTTCCCCTGCCACCACAGTTAATGCTTGTTTTACTCTTCTTCAATGAAGAACAGATCTCTTTGAGTATAATTATTGATGACTTAGCAGTTTCTTAGAAAACGCAAATAATATGTAGAAGGAAATACCAGTGTTAATATCAAAAGAAATAGAGTAAGTACTCAATTTTAAATGAGGGTTGTGATAGATATTGAGGTCTTAGATAACAAAACCAACCTGACTTCTAACTGAAAACAATAAGCTCACATTTTTTTAAGGTAGTGAAGTGTTAATTTATTAAAGACCACTTATCTACATTCAGAACAGTACTGGCATATCTTACATTTTGAAGAGGAGCCTCAGAATAGAGCAGCAGTTCTCAACCTGTGGGTCTCGATCCCGGTGGGGATTGAACAAATACATCATGCATATTAGGTATTTACGTTCCGAATCATAACTGTAGCAAAATTGCAGTTTTGAAGTAGCCACCAAAATTATTTTTTGGTTTGGGGTCACTGCAACATGAGGAACTGTATTGCGGGGTCACGGCATTAGAAAGATTGAGAACCACTGGAATAGAGTCTTAGTCCTGTGAAAGTCTTAGTGACCATTTCTCATGTGGGATTTTTATAGCTTTCCACTGCATCCCTTAAGGAAGTACTGCTTTAGTGGATCTTCAGGAACTAGGAATAAGTCTAAAGTCTTGAAGGGGTTAAAAGACTGCTCTACTTGCCTGCCTGTCAGTCTTTGACATCTCTTTGGTGTCCTTTGTATTCCATGACACCAATCAGCTTGCCAAGATAGCCTGCCTGTAGGAATTGTAGAATTTCCTACTTGGGTATTATAGATGATTGCTAATTTTTCAGAAAGCATCTCTTTTCCAGATCATTGCATGAGCATATAGCTCCAGAAAAGTGTATTTGAAATCTTTACATTTTACTTTTTATCTTTTCCTAATATTAGAGCCTGAGTAAGAGCTATAACCTGCCTTTTGAGCAGAGGTCTCTTGAGGCAAGGCAGTGATTTGTTGACTTTGAGAAGGAGGCCAAATTACCAATATATACCTAATTTTCATAGAAAAGTGGAAAAGCTGAGCAAAATATCATGGGGAACAGAAACATTAGAGCAAAAAGGCATACTAAAATCAGTCACATGCATGGAACCTGACCTGTCTTGAGTGAGTTAATAACAGGGTTTCTAACTGCTCTTTAGTCATTTGTACCTACAGTGAGTAACTGAAAACTAGAAAGAGAAGAAAAAAAGCAGTCATAGTTTTCAGAGAGAGAGAAGTAACAACAACAAAAAAATCATGCACAAAAGGACCTGCTTCTCGCTGCCTTTCCAAGATATGTTACTGGGCTTTGGAGCACTTACATTTCTTTTGAGAGTTGGTTTCTAGATTCTTCTTGTCTTGAACAAAGAATGGGCAAAATATGCACAAAAGGTAGTGAAGTTTTTGTGTTTATTAAAAGTAGGCAAAGAGGGCCGGCCAGATAGTTCAGCAGACTAACATGCCTGCCTAGGCAGGTATAAGGACCGGAGTTTGATTCTCTGGCATCACATGCCATACTGGCCCCACCCTTGGGGCACACTGACATGGTGACTGAGACTAGGCATGGTGGCACAAGTTTGTAATCCCAGTGCTTGGGAGGCTGAAAACAGGATCACTATAGGTCTGATCTATATAGTGAAATTGTCTAGACCTTTTCCAAAAAAAGAAAAAGAATAAGGGGTATAGTAGGAAAAGAAACATGCTTTACAGAGTTTTGGACCAAGTAGAAAAAGAGCAAGCTAGAGCATGACTAAACTTACATATGTATATACATGATCCAACTCCCAAGTCTCATCCACCATGTGCTGTTTACCTTGTCAAGTGTACCAGAATGTATTCTTAGCTTTGCATGTTTCTATCCCTTATAAGGAGTTTCCATATGGCAAATGATTTATTTATTTTTCCCCACCTTGCTATTAAAAATATGTACATTGAGGGGGCTGGGTAGATAGCTCCGAGGCACAAGTGCCTGCTGGGCAAGTGCAAGGTCATGAGTTCGAACCCTGGTCCCCCCCCCCAAAAAAAAATGTACATTGAAATACACATTGTGTAGCTGTGATACTTACTTGGTATATTAACCACTGTTAATGAGGCAGGGTTTATCCAATGAGTAACATACAGCTATTAGTTGAGAACAGAATCAATACATAATCCATTTCCTGGCTATTGTTGATATTAGAAGTGTTGTTGTTTTTCCCCTGAGGATCAAACTCGGGACCTTGTACTTGCCAGGCAGGTACTTAAGCCACTAAGCTATCTCCTCAGCCCCATTGTTGAAATTAATCAGAGTTGCCAAGTATTTTGTGTGCTGGTCTCATTTTGTACTTGTGTGAATTTGTGAGGCCAGATTGTTGATGTTTGTAGTTGATAGTTGAGTACTTTGGCCCTTTTTGTGTATCTGATTTCCTTCTGCATAAAAGTGATCAGTACAATAGGTATATGTTGAATGGTTGATTAGTGACAAGCAAGAAAAATTTAAGTATAATAGATTTTTTTTATAATTTTTTATTTTAATTAATTTTTCCTTGTTTCAGAACTTTCGTTTGCTTATTTTTATTTATTTTTATGGCCGGCTCAGCCTGCCCTGAGAACAGGGCTGGCGCAGCATGTGGTGCCAGGAATCAAACCGCAGTCCCTGCAGCCGCCTAAGCTTTCCTAAGCAGGCGCTTTAGACCACTGAGCCATCCTGCCAGGCCCCTATAATAATAGAATTTTACATTAGTTTAGTTGTTCTAATTTACTGAAGAAAAGTACTGATGGCTAAAATGTTATGGCAGCGATAATCAAATGAATATGTATGAACCTGGGTTCTGAGGTCACATAAATGTGTCTTTATACTATACAGATGGATTCCCTCTGTAGAAAGGAGTTTGTTTGCCTCTGCATTGACTTTATCGTGAGATATCTTGCCAGTAGGGACCAGCTGTTGTGCTATACTCCTGTTGTCCCTTCATGATTTGTCTTCTGTGTGTCACTCCCCGTTCTCAGTCTGCACAAGGCTGCCTGCCATGGGCTGTCGGGACGTCCATGCAGCCACAGTCCTCTCCTTCCTCTGTGGAATCGCCTCAGTAGCAGGCCTCTTTGCCGGGACTTTGCTTCCCAACTGGAGAAAATTACGACTGATCACATTCAACAGAAACGAGAAGAACTTAACTGTTTACACAGGTCTGTGGGTGAAATGTGCGCGGTATGATGGTAGCAGTGACTGCCTGATGTACGACACTATGTGGTACTCATCAGTTGACCAGCTGGACCTGCGTGTTCTGCAGTTCGCCCTTCCCCTCAGCATCCTGATTGCAATGGGTGCCTTGCTGCTGTGCCTGATTGGAATGTGTAACACAGCCTTCAGATCCTCAGTGCCTAACATCAAACTGGCCAAGTGTCTGGTCAATAGTGCAGGCTGCCACCTGGTGGCTGGGCTGCTGTTTTTTCTGGCAGGTACTGTGAGCCTTTCTCCATCCATCTGGGTCATCTTCTACAATGTCCATCTGAACAGAAAGTTTGAGCCAGTCTTTACATTTGACTATGCGGTTTATGTCACTATCGCCAGTGCCGGGGGTCTGTTTATGACTTCCCTCTTACTGTTTGTTTGGTATTGTGCATGCAAATCTTTGCCTTCTCCTTTCTGGCAGCCACTGTACCCCCATCCTGCCAGTATGCACACTTACTCCCAGCCCTATTCAGCTCGTTCTCGCCTCTCTGCTATTGAAATTGACATTCCAGTAGTCTCACACACTTCCTAATGTGAATATAGTTATTGGTTAAAAAATTTTCTTGTAGCCCCTCATGTTCTCTTGTATAAAGAGCCTTTTTGAACCTCTGTATATTTTCCTTTGTTCCTGACCAGTAAACAAAGCCAAATTTGTATGTGCTGGTAGAATGAAGTGCTGCTAGTTGTTATAAGTAAATTACATTATTTTTAATGGCACATATTTCTCTTGCTGCTTGTATTGGATTTAGCCTCCTTAATGATGTTTGACCAGTTGTTTAAGGGGAAACAACCAGTGTCTGGTTCAGACATAGTTAAGAATGATAGTTAAGAGAAGCTGTTGCATACAATCTTTATGAATATTTCAGAACCTTTTTATATAATAGCTTACACACTGGAAAAAGAAAGGCAACTTTAAATACAGGAAATTTCTTGTAACTAAGTAATTTAACGGTAGTCACTAATCTAGCAATTTATGGCTTTAACTTTTCTCTCGTGAGGCTAATTATATTGAATATGCATCAGTGTTCTGAAAATTACTTTTTGTGTGTGTTTCTTCTACCTCATGCCAGTGTTTAAAAGTGAAATACATTTTAAGTGAAGTCAGAATAAGATTTAACATTTTTAAGTATCTATTTAGGTAATATTAACACAATTTTAAAGATTCCATAAACTATACTGTTGTGGAGTTAAAGTGTGCTACGTGACAGATTTGTGCTTCTTCTGAGGCAGAAAACTTATTCTAGATACCGTTTATCAGGCAGTGCCTATGCACACGTATGATCTCTTTAGTGGCTAAGGGAAATTAACAAAAGATTGAGACCTGATTTGTTCTCTTTAGACGTAAGTGGTAGGAGACAAAAACCTATCCTTCATTACAGCAGAAGTGATTCACTCTGATGAATGTTGTTTGAGTAACAGGTGAAGTAAAAGGATGGCTTTACCATAACCATGCTCCCCCTTAGTTCACTTCCTGCCTCCTTCATTGATTACTATATACAGCATTTATCTAGGCCTAACACTTAATAGTAACTGGTTTAGAGTATACAGGAAGGTAGGGAACAGTTTATCCATGAAGAAATTTTTATTTAGTAAGATCAAATCTCAAACTATTACTTGACAGTTAGTGAGTGGTCTGACTTCATTGGCAGCTGGTCTGAACTTCTCAGTCATTCATCCAGGAATCATTTCAACCAGAATCATGACTTCTTGACAGACTAATTATAGAATACCAGCACTGTACTGGACGCTGGGAACTCACTGTACTTGAATTCATCAGATTCTTATAGTACGTACCTTCACCTACATGCTCAAATAACACCATCTCACAAACAAGGGACCAGGTAACATATGAAAGTATAAGGCTGTATTAAGGAAGAAGAGTTTTTACAATCTGTATTCTTAGGTGGTATCAGTTAGATACAACTATATCAATGCTGAGATAGTACTTAGAGATTCAGGGATTTAGGGCCTTTGCCCTTAGGAATTTGAGCTGCTTATTTAGTTGGAGTAATTTGCTATGTATTAGCATTATATCTATAAGGATTTTGTTTTATTACAAAATTTACAAATAGTTGTATAATAACAGAGTATGCCTCTTTTATAGATATGAAGATGATTTGGTATTTCTTATAGATAAATATGGATATATAGTACTTTTTTTCTAATTCCAACACTATGTAAATAAAAAATAATTCTAGTTGCATAGTTTTTAAGTGCCATAATAGAAAGCATACAAGGATGTGTTTTTTTCTGTTACAGCTTCTAATTTGAGTTGAGCTCTCATTCTCATGTGTGGCCAAGTCTTGAATATTCCAAGATGATGACAGGTAGCAAATTCAGATCAGTACTAATTTTTCCACTTGGATAATTTTTAGTCCCTTTTAACTAAAATTTTGTCCAGAAACATCAAGAATTTCACCATTTGTTGAATTTGCATAAATAATATTAAAGGAAAAAATGAGCCGTTGAGATACTAGCCAGTGTCAGTTACAACTGCTTGTGTAAACATGAAGCTTTCATACACAAAGTAATCTGTGGCCTCAAGTTAATGTTTATTATAGATTCACATGGCATACAAAACAGCTGTTTTCTTATTGTCTTTTTAGTATTTCAAATTTGCTATCAGTAGCTGTTTTTTGAAACCTTCAAAGGAAAACAAGTGTTTACCGTTCTTATTCTTCAGCACTAATCAGTCTAGCATTGTGATTGGAGATAGCTTTTTGTTAAAAGCTTATCAATGTTAGAAACTTTTTTACAAAAGCCAACTTGAAAACAATCTTAAATGTGGTATGGTGTTCTGGATTTGTTTGATCTAACCTTGGTAAAAAAAAAAAAAAAAAAAAAAAAAACAATAAAAGAAAAGGATTCTTGAGTTTATTTGTACATACACACTACAATGGATAATATATTTGTTGTAAACTGAAAGGTAAAACCTCAATAAAAGTGTACTGTACTTGATGTTTATATTAAAAGATGTATTTTTACAAGTTCCTATTTTTGTTCTTTTCTTAGGTTTAAGATAAAATATTTTTAGAAATGTTTCTCAAGTGTATGCATGTAAGTTGGAAAAATAGTCTCATTTAAAGTCCTATGGAGTAAGTACTAGAACGAAATTTTAAAATGTGGAATTATTATTAATCTACAAAGACCAAGATCCTTTTTTCCTTTCTAAGAGTGGTCATAGGAGTTCACTAGAATGTTTTCACAGTCTTGAAAATATACTTAAATCATGGCCAGATTTGCCTCATCAGTGAACTTTAAATGCTCTGTGATCTTGGAGATTGATGGTTTTCACATAGGGGGACATTTTTTTAGACTTCAAAGATTGCAGTTACCAGGAAAGTGACAGACAAGTCACTTTACCATTTTTAAAAACTTGTGATGAGTTTTTCAGTTGGGATTATATCACTGTAGAGATTTCTCACAGTCCTCACTAAAACCTACAGTTCTTACTATATATAGTACATATTAGATGGCAGATATTAGATATCAGAGACGTTTCACCTTGGGCATCCCCAGCTGATTTTGTAAAAGTGCCATAAGCCACAGTCCCTCAGACCTACAGGTTCACTACTTGTGATTAAATGCTAGAGAATCTTTTTATGCTGCTCAGATTCATTGCAAAGTGATTCATCCACCAGGAGTGAGAAATATGTATTTCTTGGCATTCATCTAAAATCATCCTTATAAAAATGCATCCTGCACGGAGCTCCTTGTGAAAAGGACTAGTTCTAGCACTGGGGCAGGAACAGTACAGATAAACCCAGCTTACCTGGTTCTGCCCCAAAGTGAGGAAATGCCTAAAGAATTACAAAGGTTCATTAGACCATTGCTGCCAGTTTGAAAGAGCTCCCATTGGCCAAACAATTTGAGCATCAAAAACGATAAGGCCAGACATGGTGGTATAGGCCTGTATTATCACAGGTGTATGTGATAATACTTGAGGGACTAGGAGACTGAGCAGGATCTCCAGTTTGTGGCCAATCTGGCTATGTAACAAGATTCTTTCCTAAACAACAGATATATGTAGTATGTTATAACCTGTTGAATAAATGGGGAATACTGATGGAAAGGGAAGAAAGAAAAGCTCATTCTCAAAAAAAATAAAATTGGTCAACTTAGAAAACACTGATAGAAGTAAAACTAATTTTGATGAAAGTCTAATGAGCACTAACATACTAGTCTCAGTACAAAATGGCTTAAGTTCTGAGAGAAAAATAAAGTGGTAGTGGATAAGCTTGGCAGACAAAACCTTAGTTGAGTTGTCATATTTATCACAGAGTGAGTCGAAGCAACATCACAGAACTGGTAGGATACAGTGAGCATGGACTTAGGTGCAGCCTGAGTCCAGTTTTAAAGTGTTGGGCTCACATGGGCATTTTACTTCTCTCTGTGCTGATCTGCTTTTTCATTTTCATAAAAATGTATGATCTATGTTATCTCCAGGATATTCTCTTCAAAGAGATTTTAAAGAGTTTGTGTCAGGTCTTCTGTCCTGAAAAACTCAAAAGGAGAGTCCTTGCAGGAGAATGTATAAACAAAAGTCACAATCAAACAACTACAGGATTTTATGGAACTTGATAGGATCTTACTTGGCTGGGGTTTTTTTGTTGTTTGTGTTATTTGTGTGTGTGTGTGTGTGTGTGTGTGTGTGTGTGGTACCAAGAATTGAACTAAACTTGTTTGTGTTATTTTTTGTGTGTGTGTGTGTGTGTGTGTGGTACCAAGAATTGAACTAAACTTTATACTTGCTGTGTGATGAGCTATATCCCAGCTTCTGTGTCTGTTGACAATGAATCCTAAAGCACCCCATGTACTCTGGAAAAAGCCTTTCCAGGAAAGAGTCACCTAATGCCTATCTCAAACCCTTAGGCCCAAGAAGTGTTAGCTCTCTGAACCCCATTGTGGCACTGAGACTGGGAGAAAAAGCATCTCCATCACCTTCCTAGTATTCATAGTCAAATTAATGGGGAGATAGCGGACGTGTTGCATTTTATTTGGAAATAAACCACTCTCCTGACTTCTGTAAAGAAAATGATAGAGCAAGTTGTGGGGAAGAAAGTGAGGAGGACAAAAAGGAAAGGACTTAATTTTTTTTTTAAAGCCACTTGTGTTTGGCTCTGGTAGCAAGAACCTAATAAGTCACAGGGTGGTCCATTTTCACTAAAAACTTTTCAGAATCTAGAACTAACTACAGCTACATAATATGTAGTAGCCTTGCTCCAATATTTATTTTAGAAGCATTTACGTGTTGAAGTGAGTTTTGCCTCTTCCCATGCTTCTTTCCTTGCACTCTCAGGAGATTATCTTAATGTCCTGGCAGCACTCTGGAAAGAGCTTGGTCTCTTGGAAGTTCTTCACTAACCCTGGTCATGTGGAAGAAGGCTTTGGCTCAGCAGATCCCTCATGTTCCCAATCTGCTAACCTGTTTCTCTTGATACTGTACACAGGACACTTCATACGCAGGGTATTTTTCTGGTGATAGGAAAAATTGCAAACAAGCCAAGCAATAATGAGATTCCTCACACAGCTTTTGATTTAGAATGAAGAGAAATCAGGGACAAAATTCACCTTGAGAAGAGCTGGAGGGTAACACTGACAGAAAACCCAGGATGGCCAATTAACAAAGGAAAGGGGTTAGCTTTTATTAGGTTTCTGGAGTAGGCTAGAATCTTGAGCTTAGTTCTGGTTTCTGAGAAGTTCTATTGAGTGAGGGGTAATCCATTTCCTATGAGATGATTTCTCCTGCTTGGAGCTAGGAGAGCTCCTTAGGTGGAACTTCTGCCGCAGTTAGGGCAGTGACTGGAGATTTTTAAGTGCCACTCCAGAGGCTCTGAAATAGGAAATTGTAACAGGCAGTTAAATGCCCCTGCAGATCTTGAAAATAACTTAGTTTGATTTCCATGCCCACAATCTTGAAAGTAAATGAGGCAGTTTAGGTAAATTCAGGAATAATGAAGGACAGGTGTGCTGTTTCCTGCCTGTAATACCAATACTTGGATGGTGGAGGCAGGAGGATTGCTATGAATTCAAAGCCAGCCGGAACTACATAGCAAGACTCTGTCTCAAAGCATTAAAAATGTACAGATAATAAACCTTGTCAGTTTTTAGAAAATTCTTACCTGATTAATGTTCAGGAATCTGACCAAAAGTTTAAGGTTATAAAGGAAACATAAAAGGAAGACAGATGCCAGGCTTTATCTTGATTTTAATGAAGCATTCGTCCGTAGATCCAAATGAAGAGCCGCTATTTAGTGAAAGCAGCTTTTAAGTTCTCATTTTTTGAGGGCGGGGAAGGTCAACTGGGTCTCACTACTAGATCGGGCTCTTAGTGATTTGCCTGTTTACAGTCTCACGAGAGCTAGGATTACAGGCCTGTGGCACCATGCCCAGTCTTAATTGCCATCTCAATGTGCCCCCGTGGGCGGGGCCATCATGGTAGGCCTGGGGATCAAACTCCTGGCCCCTTTGCCTGCTTGCAGGTACTTTAATCCATTGAGCTATTCGGCCAGTGTCGCCTAATTAACATCTCAAGAAATGGAATGCAACAACCAAAGCCCTGGGACAGCTGTGGTCTATTACTGAAAATCCTGGAAAGCTGGGATAGGGCAATCCTGGAAAGCTGGGACTCCAGGTGATAGGTAGCAACTTCACCTGTGGGCTCTCTGCTGTTTCCTCCCTGGCTTGGAATGTTAATGGTTAACATCTGTGTGAACCTAGTAATAAGGAAAAGATGGAAGTCAGTAGAGATTATGGTCACATTCATGACTATACACATAATCCTCCTTTACTGACGTGATTATGCATGAGATCATGTTCACTAGTCCAAGATAAAGCTGAGTTGTTTCTAGGCTCCTTTGCTCACTGAGGGACAAATCTCAGTGAGTCCTCTGAGCTACCTTCATTGGTTCTTCTCGTCGTTTCTTTCAGCACCAACTCATAGCATACAACAGGCCAGCCCTTAAGTCCTAATCTTATTAGCACCTTCTGCTTTAAGAGTGTAAAGTCAGCAATGGCTACCTGGAGCCAGGTGGCCACTGGCCCATGAGAACCAACTGCACATCTCTTTCCAATTTTGTGCCTGGCAGTGGCATGTTGGTAGCTTGAAATTGGCCATGATAGAAGTATTTATGCTCCAGACTTTTGTACATGTTACAAGTTAGGGTTTTGCTTTTCTCTGCTGTTTACCAGCCCTTTACTCCTTTGACTAGATCAATCTTTTGAGTGTCAGATTAATTGATGGGAAAATTAGAAAGGGGCAAATACTGACAGTGGTAAAATTTGAGTCAATGAAGGGACTATCTGAAACCACCTCAGTAGGGGTCTCCCTAGCTCCAGCATTGCTATGCCCCCACCCATGAACCCATCCTGTGTACAGGCGACAAAATGAGCCCAGTAAAATTCTACTGACATAGTTCCTCCTATACTTTATATCTTCCAGCACCTGTCCCCTCAGAACAGAGTATAAGCTCTTGCTTTAATCCCAAATGGAGGATCTTGGGAGTAGTACAAATCAGAATACATCAAAGATTACTGGGCCAGGAAAAGCAAACTGCCTGGAACAGCACAGAGACATAGGTGTTGTGCAGAATTTTTCAAAGTCCTAGTGATTATTGACATTAATGATCTCTCATGAGACTAATTATTGAAAATTTAAATTCAGTAGTACCCTTATTCTGTCATAGTAATATGTATTACATATGCTGTAATTAAGTTAGACACTTTTGTTATTCAAGAAATGTCTACTTCTCATGATGAAAAGTGCCATAACAAACATGGCAGCTGCCCTCTAAAGTGGCCCCAGTGATCCTGCCCCTTGGTATTCCTGCCCATTGTTGTACTTCCCTCCATTAGGAAGTGCTCATCTACGTTGCCTTGTTTTTTCTTAATTTGGTAGAAATAATGGTATATGACTTCCAAGGTTGTAAGTCAGTGGTAGGCTGTGTGATGCAGCAGTTATTTATTATCATTGAAAGCTCTAAAAAGTTCGCTGTCACTTACAGCTCATAAAAAAGCTTTAACAGATGAAGACATTTTAGCTTTATTACTTCATGTACCCTCTACTCTGGAAGAAGCCTGCCACCTTGTTATGAGGACATATGCAGCTGTATGATTAATAAAGGAGGCACTGAGGCCTCTGGTAACAGCCAGTACCAACTCTGCAGCAGCGTGAGAGAACCATCTTCCATGCGCTGTTAGCAGCAGACTTTCCCACATCAGTGAAACTCTTAGATGATGGTACTCCAAGCCACCATCTTTACTGGGACCTGATAAGGAACCTAGTCTTAAAGAATAGTTATTTCTATGTTTTGAGGTATTTGGGGGTCTTCTTTGTTCCATATTGGAAAAAGTCTATTTCCTGACCCCAGATTCTTTTGGAATGATTGTCCAAAGCAATAAAGCAACCTAGTCTGAAGAAAGAGGCCGAGGAGGCCTTAGATTGGGACTAGCCTTTAATTTTGGTAGAAGTGAGTGACTGCTCTTGTTATCTAGTGATAATCTGAATAAAGTTCTGACATGGAGTTTGGAACAGAAGTTAAATATAATTGTAGTCAAATTAATCTGAGTAGAAGTTAAATAAATACACATTCAGTCAGATTAATCTAATGTACATAATGATTATATTGTCAATTTTTTTCTTTAATGTAATTTTTATTTTTATTTATTTATTTTTGTAAGTTTCAATTTTTTATTGTTTAAATTTAACAATGGTTATATTACATATTTTCATCATCAGATCAGTTTAGATTAATACATATAGGTATATAAGATTGATCAAACAATTAAACATTAACCCTTCTAAATCAACATTACTTTTTTTTTTT
>PVJA010003663.1:8553-57960 GCA_004027025.1 Myocastor coypus
AAAAAAAAAAAAAAAAAAAAAAAAAAAAAAAAAAAAAAAAAAAAAAAAAAAAAAAAAAAAAAAAAAAAAAAAAAAAAAAAAAAAAAAAAAAAAAAAAACAATGTTAAGTACTTCCAGCACACAGTGACATAGAGTACATACTCCTATTCCAGAAGAGAGGAATGGAGGGCTAGAAAGGAATCGGACTAAATAAGTGCTGAAACCAAGCCAGCTAACGTTGAATGACATGTACCTGCTCATACAGTACCAAAGGTGGGTGTGGTCAGCTGTGAGCTCGCAACAGCTCAGACATCCTCACCACAGTGGCTTTGCCAGTTGCAACACTCGTGGCCTGCTTTCTGGGGTGGCTTCAATCCAGGCCTGCAGCTTTCTCAATAGGTGCTAGAAATTCTTGTACTCTCCAGCTTCCTGATGCTTCCACTCCTAGCTTCAGTGTTGGTGCTTGTGTGCTACCACCTCTGGTGCACGTTCCCGGCCATCCAGAACTTAAGTATGGGTGGAAACCTCTGTACCAGACAGTGTTTTACAAGAGTAACAGATATAAGGCAAGTTAGACACATGTATAGCAAATTACAAGATCAGTTCACGATGGCCAGCCCAAGATGGATGAGGAAGGGTGCAGAGGGTGTCTGCACACTGGAGACTGAAGGCTTCCATCCAGGATCTGGGTTCACTGCAGTTCTCATCCCAATCTGTGTCAGCCTGATGGGTCTGTGATGGAGTACAAAACAGTCCATTCCTGAAGGCCAAGGAGGCCCGGGGAAGACAGGGTCAGCCCTGGAACCCAGGGGATGTCATACAAGCTAAGGCAAAGACTGCAGCTCCACCAAAGAGCAGAGGCAGATCCATCCTTTCTCATTTCCCCCCCTATAGCATTCAGGTGAAGAGCAGCCCTAGGGTGGGTCTTCTATACCCTAGGGTACACCTTGCTGAGCCAATTTAGTTAAGCTTCTAAACTTCTCACGTTGATGGAATCAATCACACATTATAGCCTCCATGACCTGGAAGCTACTGCACCTGTAAGCCTATGAAACTGCCACCATGTGGGTGGTGGCAGCTCTTCTACTATCTGCATGATAGCTACGGAGAAAACTGAGTGGTTCCATGGCCCGGTACAGTGAAATAAGCCCCAGAAATCCAGTCCCTTAGACTTCTCTTCTTCAAAGGGGGGCACAGAAGCTTTATTTTCCAATGAAATGATGTACATATAGTTTGGGACCCTCAACTCAAGAAGGCTGGGATTTGGCCCATTCCTGCAATGCCTTCAAACCATCTTCCTATTGTCCCCATGTGAAGTACTCCGTGTGTGTGTGGGGGGGGGGGCTCAGTGGCCCTAGGTGCCAGGTTGGCACGGCATGTGGTTGGTGCTGGGGATCCAATCGCTGTCCCTGTGTTCTGCTGAGCTATTTCACTGGCCACTTTCACATCTTTTTAAATGCTAATTTTTCAACTATCCTGTTTTGCTTTGTCACACTTTCTAGGTGCTACTTCTGATAAAATTACAAGGTCATCACATTGTTTTTCTGCTCCTAATTTTCCCTGTAGCTCTGGCTAAAAGCCACCATCAGCACCATGGCACAAACCAAACATTGGTCTCTCTAGAAATATCCTCATTAGATTAATTATTCCTCTGTCTTTCATCTCAAATGAGGACAACCTATGAGTCAGGGGATAGGCAAAAATGATGACAGATTTTCTACAAGAGTATCTTACACATGGGCTGTGATCCAGTGGCTAACGGAGTCTTGCTTTCCCACTGAGACCTCCTGAGCCTGGACTTGGCTGCGTGCATGCTATTTGCCATCTGATCTCCTGAGCTCCTTCTAGAATCTTCCACCATGCAATGCTTGTAACATGCTACCTATCCTCTAGTTAGCATCTCTGATCTTCCACTAATCCACAGTTGTTTGAACAACTGCCTGAATTTCTAGATTGTCTGTAGAAGTTTTCATTTTCATAAGCAGCAGATATGGCTTCTTCATTTATGTACCTTCTCACCATCATTTCCTGCACTCTGGTGTCTGTATCTTTCTCCTAGTAGATAAGAAATGATATCTCATCAGGGTTTTTATTTGTATTTCCTTAACAGTATGTAATGATCATCTTTTCAAAGGGTGTTGTAGTAGTTTTAAATCTTGAGATTGAGTCATAAAATGAGAAATGTAACACTTTGCCTTAGTAATCCCTTGTTTGAAGCCTATTGTTTCCTCTTCCATTGTGTAAATATCCTGACAATCCAGAACCAGAAATTTGTCTCCCTTAAAGGTCTAACAACACCTGTGTCAAAATGAAGTGGAAGATTACATGATAGCGTGATATAAAGTGGCTAGCTGGTTGAAAAAACTTAAACTAGTTGTTATTCTTGATAATCGGAGTTGTTTACGTGTCACTTTGAGAGATGCTAGCAAGGAGAGATTCTCACACATTTGTTCTTAGGAGTCCTTTGTACTCCTAAATGATGAAACACTAAACACACTTTATAATAATACAGATTCGATTTATTAGTATTTTCATGGGGCTAGGGAGATAGCTCCGTGGCACAAGTGCCTGCCTGGCAAGTGCAAGGTCTTGAGTTTGAACCCTGGTCCCACAAAAAAAAAAAAAAAAAAAAAAAAAAAAAAAAAAAAAAAAAAAAAAAAAAAAAAAAAAAAAAAAAAAAAAAAAAAAAATATATATATATATATATATATATATATATATATATATATATATATTCTTACTCACATTAACAAGGTTTGAAAAATGTATTATTGTAAACCAAGTTTCAAACATTATAACAACCATAATAAAAATAAACCAAAAGTTTTACGGAATTAAATGTATTTTTACAAATAAAATAATTTGTTCAGAAGTAAGCATTTCTTTTCTTACATTCTGAAAATGGCTCACTCCGTAGAACATGAGCAGATTCTCCTATGTGTTCCAACTCTTTCGTGGCCGTTTCTACTATTATCTCAGAGAAATCTACACTTAAATGAGAACAAACTTGAAAAGGGCAGGCGCCTTCTTGGTAATATCATGAGTATGTGTACCCCTCTCCAGATCCTTTGATAGGATTGAGGCTTTCCAAAGGCCATGATTCACCCTCCAAGGGCGATTGATGTTAAGGCTTATATTTCAACTCAACTAATGAGGCCCTGTTTACCTTCAGTGCATTACTCAGTGTGGATGAGTTTTGATCTGTTTTTGAAGAAGTACTCTTGGAAAAAAAATATACATTAGAACTTTAAAATTTGAAAAATCAAGTTATGAAGCATTGAAATTGTGGAAATGATGAAACGTTTTTAAAGACAAGTGGAAAACGCTTGTATGAGGATGACCAGAATGCACTGAATTGTGTGACAAATCCAGAAGAACAGAAACTGTGGTACTTCAACTTGTAACTTTCCATGGCTCTTCTTTCATATAAGCAAGGATTCCAAATTTGCTGCTGAGTGGCTAGAAAAAGGTGGGTGATGGAACAGTACGTAGTCACATTGGGTTCATGTCCCTTCTCTGCATTTTTCAACCAATCAAAAGTTGGATCTTGTGTATTTCAATTTGGAGTTTGGAATCAAGTCTCATGTAAGTAGGCCTGCAGTATTTATTAAATGGACACCATATGAGGGTTTCTGATGAAAGACTACATGAATAAAGGCTGGCCAGAAAGCTCAGCAGACTAAAGTGCCTGGCTAGGCAGAGTCTAGCTCCTGGCGTTCTGTCCCCAGTGTGTTACATCAGTCCCATCCCTGGGGCACATTGAGAGGGCAATTGAGACCAGGGATGGTGATGCGCACCTGTAATCCCCGCTCTTGGGAGGCTGAAAACAGAGCAATCACTACGAGTCCGATCTACGTAGTGAGATCCTGTAGCCCCTGCAGAACCTGTACCAAATCCAAATACATCAAAATAAATAAATAAGTAAATAAGTAAATAAATAAATAAATAAATAAATTTGTAAAACACTCACAAAGAATAACTTGCCTAGTTGGGGTGCTAGTGTCTGAGTAATTTAATTCATAGTTAAACTATCTAGGACTCACTAGGTATTAAGTAGTTTTTTCAGATTAATTGTTGATTAAGGAAACATCAGGAACTTTCAAAGTGTTCTATATAACTTTCTTTCTTTGAAGAAAAGAAACATTGGTTTATCATTTAGAGAAGTATGATCTATTTTCCCCATTTGCTCATTTGTTCTCTTTGTTCTTCTTTTTAATTCTGACACATATGTGCGCTTCAGTGTTTTCTTATCTCTGATATATGGTTAAGCTCTAGGCTATCTACCGAGAAAGGTGAAAAGTAGTGATTTTGAAAATGCAATGCCGCACATACTTTAGATCATAGACTACCATGATTATTTTGGGCTTAGCTGTCCATGGCCTGGTTAGAATTAACATTATGTGTATATGTATGTATTTTTGTACTTTAGGGAAGTACAGGTTGTTGAGGGTCTCACTACTAGATGAGACTCGTAGAGCTTTGCCTGTTTACAGCCTCCCAAGTGCTGGGATTACAGATGTGTACCACCATGCCTAGTCTCAGTTGTCATCTGAGAATGCTCCAGGGGTGGGATCGGCTTGGCAGGTCCTGGGATCAAACCCTGGGCCCTTGTTCCTGCTTGCAAATACTTTCATCCACTGAGCTATTTGATTGGCCCTCGAAGAAACATCGCTTCTTTGTGAGCCTGGGAGTGGGCTTCTACATGAGGATAGCATTTGAGTCAGCTAGGCACCAGTGGACAAGTTGAGGTTTTGAATAGAGCAAGTTAAAGAAGAAGCAGGAATTCACACCTTTTCCCTGACCCTCTCCTTGAGAAAGACTATCCTCTCTCGTCTTCGTCCTCTGCCTGCAGAGTGGGATTTGGCACTGTGGAGTAGTGTGTGGGGTGGATCACAGACTCTCCCACCTCCATAACTAAGCACACCTCCCTCACTGTGTATTACTTATATCTCAAAACAATAAAGTTATTGTTGTTTCTCTGGAGGATCCTGGGTGATACACATAGTTTATAAAATGGCCTATGAAATTCCACAAAATAAATTATCCCAGATTCTTTGATTATAGAAGACAGTGATAACTTTCCGGTACATAGTTTATACTGCAAAGGAGTCAGAGTGCCAGAAGTAGAAAGAAGTAGAACTGCATCTGGGTGTCCTTCTTAGGCTCATTGTCTTCTGCAGTGGACACCGCTTACCTAAGAATGTTCAAAGCTGCTGGAACCCTGGAGGTTGGATTTTCCCTGCAGCTGCTTAGCTGGGGAAAATGATCTCAGCCCTGGCTTGTTCTTTATAAAACAGTAATACTAATGCTCACCTTCACGCCTTGCTGTGCAGGAGTAAAAGTCATAGATTGTCACGACAACACTTGCAAGCCGGCTGGCCCACACACAAGTGGCTGCTGTCCCTCACTCCCCAGTGTCTGTCTTGCAGTAGAGATCACACGTGAAGACCGCCAGCCTGGGACGGTGCCAATGTGGGGAGGCAGACAGGAGAGGAAAACCAGCGTAGATTTCTATCAGTGACACCCTTCGGTTGAAAATAATCTCATTTCTGTATTTCAAATAATCTTTGCTGGCCAAGTAGGTATCACATTCCTTAGAAGGAGCCAATACTAACAGACCAACCCATGAAATATTGATATGCTCAGCTGTAATTTTAGAAAGAAAATCTTACTTAAAATTCAAAGTGACATAATAAAATGAAAAGAAACCATAGCATTTATAATTGATGTATAAACATGTAAGATTTATCAAATTATTCTTAGTGAAGTTTTAAGAAAAAAGATGTTTAAAAGCTCACTTCCATTTTCTTCATTTCTGAAAACGTCAATATGCACAAAAGAACACTTTTTAATATTTTAATATAAGATTTTATGAGTTGTGCTTGAAGATTTTTAAGGAGTTGTATAAATCATCAGAGAGAGTATTTTTAAAGGAACATTCACATTAGAAGATAATTGATTCCGGAGTGCCCAGTTGGCACTAGAATGCTGAAGAAATTGATGCCACCTCCGTAAAGCAATTTCAGGAACTTGCCTGCTTCTGTATTCACTTTGTTTGTAAACCTTCAGTGACCTTCTGGTGGCATGAATGGTCATGGACAACAGTGATCTTAGAGTGGTTTTTTTGCTTTTTTGGTTGTGTTGTTTTGTTTTATTTATTTATTTTTTTGCGGGACCAGGGTTCGAACTCATGACCTTGCATTGCCAGGCAGGCATTTGTGTCATGGAGCTATCTTCTTGGCCCCCTTAGAGTGGTTTTAACTGAATTAGGACCAGACCTAGACTCATAGTGGGAAGCAAGATGTCCCTTCAGCACTAGGGTCTGATTTCTGGCTGTTTTTCCACAGAAGAGTGTCCGTGGTATGACACAGCTACTCCGCATAGTCACTGAGCCCGTGGCAGGAGCGTTCCTGCATGTCCCGTTCCTGGTGTCCGCTTTTACACTTCTAACTTCCGACTGTCACTTTCCAGATTTACTGTTGCAGCTTTGAAGAAGTGCTAGGTCCCCTCTATAGACGGGAGCGGGTGTTGTTTCCTAAGAGTCGAGAGGCGGTTGAAGCTCCCAAGGGCTTAAACCTAGTTGTGAAGCAGAAGTGAATGCCCTAGAGGCACGGTTATCCTTGTGAGCGTGCAATCATATTTTCAACACAATTAGCTACCTAACAGTGTGACTACGCTTTTCTATGTATTTGTACACGTAAGTAATTATGACAGAATTAAAGCCTAAAGGGCTCCCTGCCTCCTTTGTTTTCCCTTAGAAGCAGACATAAAAACAAAGGCTGCAAGTAATTCTATTTTGAATTTCACCAATTGAGTGAACTATGCGTCAACTATGTGTAGAAAAAGTATTTTTCATTCTTTATCCCCCAAAGATGAGATATTAGCTAATATAAAGTACCTGACAGTGCTCCGCTTGCACAATTCCTGGCCTAATCCTGTAGCTCACTACATATATAACTTTGGAGTACCCATCCTCACGGGAACTTACAGATCTATATGAATGTAGAATGCCCTCGCGACAGCTGCAGGCCCCATCTGTAGTCCCAATTCCTGTTTCCTTCTCATCAGTGTACCACGTCGACTCCCAAAATTTTAGCAATACACTAGTCACGGCCCCTTCCCAGGTGACTCGCTCCTGTGTCCTGTGCTATACTCAGCTTCACCCTGCATTGAGCCCTAAGAAGTTGCTTAGCTTACCCTGGAGATGAGAACTCGTCCTTTCCACCAGGCATAAAGGGGAGGACCCTGGGCGCAGTGACCGGCACCCCAAGGCCGGCAGGTAGGGGCCGCCTGCCTTCTCTGACGCTCTGCTTGGCTGCCAAGACGCAGGCCGTGCCAACGGCTGAGGAGTCTGAAATGGAGCAAGGGGACCAAGCAGCACTTGCCTTCCTTTAACCCACTCTCACTGTTTGGAGCATTTCTGCCCAGAGCTCGTGGCTCCATATGGGGTGGTGCCGGGTGCGGACTGTGTGGCAACCCTGCCACCTGGTGCTACCACTGAGAGAAAAGACCTGCGGTGTGTTTGTAGTGTTTGAGCGGAGTTGGCTGTTTCAAAAAATTTCGATTTCGTTCTCCAAAATTTAAGTCAATTGATTTGAACAATTCAGGCTGGAGAGATAGCTTAGCAGTCTAAAGCGCCTGCTTAGGCAAGCTTGGGCAACCACATGCTGTGCCAGCCCCACCCCCAGGGCAGGCTGAGCCGGGCGTGACATAAATAAATAAAGTTAAAAAAAAAAAGGAGAAAACCTGTAGTATGAAAGGACATTTTAAAAAAAACAATTCAGGCATTAAAACAGAGTAATCGTTTTTGTTTTTTTCTCTTTGCTTTGCTTCAATTTTTCTCCCAATAATAAGTGCATCTCTGCCCCGCCTGTGCGGTTTCAGCTGATGGACCCTTCTGGTCCTCTGGTGAGGCACACATATTTAATTCAGCAGCGCTAAAAGCATGGCCCCGCCCCTTTGCCCTTCCAACCTGACTGGTTTTCAATTTAAAAAGCAAGCATTCAAGCATCTCACCAGATGACTTCAACTTCATTCTAGACTGAAAGATCTCTATGCAGCACATCCTACCTGAGGCCTTCACACTGCTGATCACTACAGTGGCTCAGACCCAAGGCCATTGCTCAGGAGCAGTCTGCACAGAGCTTCTGGTGCTGCCATGCACTCGCAGGAGAGAGAGGAGAGGGCGGAGCGACCGGCTCACAACAACCCGTTAGTATTTCCTCTGAAAAGTTACTAACTCCAGACCGAAACGCTAGCAAGTCACCTCACTCCTGTTTCCTGTTTTCTGTCCTTTCAAATGATGAAATCGTCTTTTATTCCAAGTCCAGCACATCAGAGAGGCTCAGCCAAGTTTTAATGTCTGATTTTCTCCCATCCTTTAAAACCTAAGAGGAAAGTCAACGAACAGAAACCAAAGCGCACACCGTGGAAGACTACACGTTGCCGCAGCTCTGCTAGTGCGCTCCTGGCTGGCCTATGCCCCCGCCTGGTGCTGACACCAACACATCTGAGCCTGTTGTGACATCATTTTGAGTCTCAGAAGACGCGAGGGGCTTTCCCTGGACATTTCTGGAACTCCTTCTCCCTGTAGCTTCTTCGTGGGCGCCGTACCCCACAAATCCAGCCGTCCTCCAGATTTGCCCTCCCTTTGCCCACAGCTGAGCACACCGTGTACATGTCTCGAAAAGGTTAGCCTTTTTGAGATTCAGTCCAGAAAGTATTTCCAATATTTTGGTAGAAAATTATGTTAACTCCGTGGTTCTAACTTAATTAGAAAATAGTTTGCTGCTATGCGGCTCCCATGACTCAGGGCTTTAAGTGGGTCACACAAAGGTGGTGCCTGGCCCTGTCTTAACTCCTTTTCAATCCCTGCAGCTGTTTTAAGAATGCAAATCTAATTAGAGGAAACTGAGGTGTTGTCACAGAACGTCTGGTCGTGGCAATGGACGTGCAGATGGAATACTAAAATAAATCTTACATGCAGCCCTTCATGCTCAGCCACCTCGGTTTGAATCTGTATAGCAGATACTAAGAGTAGCAGTTTAATGGGAGGCATTAGTCTTTTTTGTTCGTAAACTGTTGGAAATAGTGCTATAAAAAATACAAGAAACTAAGCACACACACAGGCACACAAAAGTGGAACAAATAAGGTGGTCTTTGACTTCAGAGGCTCTTGTGCTGCGGATTTGACTCACAAGTCAACAAGGTCCTATAAGCAAAGAAACTTCTGGAGGATTCTTACATAACTCGGGGCTCATCAGAGGTGAAACAGGATGAGCTGGTCTTGCAGGAGGATGGGAGTGCTTGGATTTCAGGAAATGGAAATAAACAAAGGCTTTGGAAAGGGAGTACTGGAGTGGTTGCAGGCTCTTGAAGTCTTGAACTCTGCACCCCACTTCCTGACCCAGTTTTGGGAAGATAAAGCACTAAATATCAATGTCTTGGCCATCACAAGCTCACTGTATGTTGACAGAAATCTCATTTTTCAAACCTGACGCTGTATGGAAGCTGGCACCACTCGTACAAAGGAATTTTGGTTATTCCTAAAAGTTTAGAGTGGAGGGAAAACTCTTGGTAGATTTCTCTCATTCAGGACTTGCTCTTTCCACAGTAGATTGTTCTTTACAAAGCTCTGAGCAATCTTTTGTTCATTTATAGCTCAGGCAAAGACTCCACAAAATCTGTGCGGAGATTTCTGAAGGTCTTTTTCTACCTAGTTCTCTCCTCACTGGTCACCACCCTGAGAGCAATTTCACCTTTTCCAGCTGAATTTTGCTGTCTGTGTCCTCAGGTAAGTATGATGGGTATGGCCAGCTTGGACGTCCTCTGCCTGTGATAAAATCTAGATAGAACCTACAGGCAGAAACCCAGGGCATTGTGGGACACATCCGGTTTACTCCGTTCCTCATTAGAACTGCAGCATCATCATATGTGTCTTTCATGGCTAGCAAACGAATGTTCACATAGTTTTGCCTTTTAGGTTTTTGACTGGTTTATAGCTGGTCAGTTAATCTCAAAGTCAGAAGAAGGAAAGCAATATTTTAAAAATAGATATAAACATGTGAATCTTCTGCTAAGAAGCCTTCTGTGCTTATTCAATTCTTGGAAAAAGATGAAATGCCTTCCTGCACTCTGTTCTGGCTCTGGCTCGGCCCTGTCTACCCTCCTCTGATGCATGGACCAATCTATCCTTTCTGTTTTAGTATTCTAGGTTGATCTCACATCCTTGTGTCAAGACCTCCACAAATTCTGTCCTTCTGTTAAGTGTGTTTCCCTACTTTTTTTGGTCCAATTGATTTTTGTGTGTGTGTATGGGACAGGGATTCAAACTCACGACCTTGTGCTTGCCAGGCAGGCACTGTGTCATGGAGCTATCTCTCTAGGCCCCCGCCCATTGAATATTTGGTCAGCATGTGGATTTCAATTTAAAAGTCATGAGGATAAATTTCATCATTTGTAGGAAAATCAGTATACCTCGATATCATAATGTAAAATGAAATAAATCAGAAACAAAATTAAATACAACATGGCTTTTGTTCTATGACTATCCCAAAATAAAAGTAAAGAGAAAAATAGAAGACAGGTAACAGGAAACACAGAGGTGCATGTTTTTCAAAGGGGAAGGGGGCCAAGACATGAGGGGGGAAATGGATGACAAAAAATGAGTAAAATATCTCAAGTGCAGTTCCCAGTTCCACGTAGTGGGAGCCTGGGCCAATGCAAACATGTACAAATAAAATTAAAACTCTAAAAGAGTCTCTTCCAGAGTGAAAAGTAGAACGCTGCAGACTGCAGTTTCCCCCATCACAATCTCTGAGAACGTGTGGTAGGGGAACCAGTCCCATGGGTCTCGAGTCTCTGTCAGTCTCATGAGCCGTGGGCTGCCTTTGCTCTGGATTGCCTTTTCACATGGAATTATTTGACAAACAGCCTTGAAAGAGAGCCTGTCTCTCAGTCAGGAACAGGAGATGTATCTGATTTGGTGTCCAGCACCATTACAGACCAGGCTTTGCTCCAGGGCACTGGGGAGAAGGTCTCACCAAAGCACTGGGTCTCCTGAGCTCAGGCTCCCTATCCTGCGCTCTGGATCACTGTAATCGCAGACACCAGCGGGTTCTTGGCTGGCAGTACGATCAGTCAGAATGCAAGTGTTGGGCCTGCACGTCTTCCCAGACTGCCAACACATGCCGTCCCTTGTCTTCCAGTCAAGCCTCTTGTGTTTTCTGTCAGCATCCATGAAACTGCCATGGCCATGCATTAAAATGCAGCCAGTGTGAGGCTCAGGCCCTTGTTCTGTTTGTCATTCTGTGCTTTAGCCTAGGAAGAACATTTCTTGATGGAAAATAAACCCATCATGCCACTGATACTTCTACACTGTTAGCTAAGCATCGCAGAATGAGGAATCATCTTGACATCTCTTTATGACCCTGTGGCCAAGACAGCTGCTGTCAGAAGTCAGTAGATATGTAGAGTGAGTAGAATAAGCACGGATGCTGCGTGTATCCTTTCTCAGAATAATTCTGAGGGCGAAATCAGACAGTTATTTGGAAAGGCTATGCAGTCTCAAATGCCACAGATGTATGTTACCAATTGTTGCTCTTTAATAAAGAGCTTAACTTTAGAGACTGGTACTTGGGGGCTCTACTTTGTAAAGACATATTATTTGACTTTTCCAGTGTTTTTAAAATATTCAAAAAATTAAATTCAAAGACCTCTTAGTTGGATACAATGTGAAATTATTAAAACCTGATCAGTGAGGTACAATCGTTCAGAGTACTTCTTCATTTTAAAGAGTATGAAAAATCATACTAGATAAGATATTAGAAATGATACAGATTTCTCCCCCACAAAAAACCAAAAAGATGGAAACTGCACAATGTTTGTTACATTGTGCATTGTGGTCTTCAGAGTAGTTGCTGAGATGACCAGATATAAGCATGTAAAATGGTTCCAAGTGAAAATTTTAAGTATGAATTGCTCTCTTCAATAAAAAATAGAAATGAGTGCTACAACAATCCCCCTAGATGTCATATATATATATATCTTTCCCTTTCTTTTCTTTCTGTCTCTTTCTTTTCTTTCTTTCTTTCCCTTTCTGTCTTTCTTTCTTTCTTTCTTTCTTTCTTTTCCTTCTCTCTTTTTTCTCTCTCTCTCTCTCTGTCTCTTTCTTTTCCTCTTTTCATCATCCTAGTTGTTCCCTCCCTTTTGACGCTTCCTTTCCCTTTCACAGTCTCTGCTATACTTTTCAGATTTTATTTCCTCTTTCAGGTCCTTATATTTGGGAGACAATCTGATGTTTGTACCTGTGGGTCTGGTTTATTTGACTTATAAATCTAGCCTGTAGTTGCATCCTTGACCTATGAAAGCCTTGAGCTTATCTTTCTTTATAGCTAATACTCCATTGTACAAAACCAGTACATCTTTTTTCTCCATTCCTCCATTGATGAGCATTTGCATTCTTTGCAAAATGTAGCCATGACCAACTGGGCTGATATCAACATGCATGCTATTTTTTAAAATACAATTATAGTAGCTAGTAATGGGAACATTGAGTTAGATAAGCTATGATGATGTATAAAACAGAGAGCAAATAATTCTTACCATTATACATACTAGTAAAGAGTAGTTGGCTTACTGATAACAGAAAATGATGATACTGAGGTTTTCAAAATTTTGCAAAGAGAGCTCAAAGATTCCATGCAGAATGCACATGAAGGCCGATACCTCGCTGGTGGTGAGTTTTCTCCTCTGCACTATTCACGTGTGCACCTGGTGGGCCTGCTGTGGGTGTCTCTCCATTCCACATGGATGACCTGGACAGTGCAGTGCCACCTGCTCAGGGCTGCTCTTGCCTCACTGAGCTACGGAAAGATTGCAGGGTCACGCAGTCTAGGCCTGCGCAGGCACGGCTGCAGTGTATGAAGCTGCTGCTAGTGGAGCGTGATCACAAGATACGACTGGGAACGTATGTGGCAACGTATAGAGATTAGTGTATGTGCTGCCAAAGTGAGCACAGTACATAAAGATTAAAATATGCAAATATTTAGGAAGCTTATTTTATACATAAAGCACTATGACAATGAAAATAAACTCTAAATGTAAGAAGATAGTATTTTAAAATTTAAATAATGGCATTCATGTGGTTATCATAAATTCACTTTAAATTTTTTAAAAACATTATAGGTAATCAATTATAGTCAACAAAATATACTAAGGAGCAATAAATAGAATAAATGACAACCTGAATTGTACTTATTCTAACTAAAGTTGTATATTTATTTTTTAGCTGTAACAGTCTTTTCCTGTAATCAGAGATGCAGGATTGTAGGGGTTCCCATGAGATACGCCCTCTTCTACCCTCCACATCTAAATGTCAGCCATTCTTTAGGTAGACATGTATTTCTAATTAATATTATCATATTTATTCAATGACTTTATAAAATGAGCACAATACTTACCACAAAGCAAATATGATTTTTTTTCCAGAAAGGGCTTCTAAAATTTATTTATTACTATTTTAGATCTACACTTGATTTTTCACCTCTTAACAGAGCTGGCTCAACATAACCAAAAGCCAATTACCAGGAAGGTACTTGGACCTTAAGTCACCGTGTAAAGCAACTCCAGGAAAAGCACTCATGCCCTACCTTATGCGCGTGGAGTCCTGACACTACACGCACCTTAGGTCACCACGGTGTTTATGACGGCAACATCCCTGTACTCAGAGCAAGAACTATTCAGCTGTATCCCTGATCCCACAGCAGCAAATCACATAGGCATAATTTTAAACGCCAGAAGCTAGGAAGATGGTGAGAATTTCACCTTTTGTACACAAAAGTATATTTCTATCACCTTGTCTAATTATGCCAGTGCATTCGGAAGTTTATTTTGTGTTGCTTCTCATTTCTGTTTGTTCTTTTATTTTCCACATGTAACAATACTTTCCCTTTTCTGTGATGTTAGGATAAATATATTTAAATTGTTAGAGCCAAAAATAGCTTTATTATTCATTAGGAAATATAGAATAGTACAAGGAAAATGTCTTTCTTCAACAAAAGAACTAATATTCTTGGATTAGAAAAAGGAAAAGAGAACCAAGACCTTTCTTAATGCGTTTGTGATGAGAAGAAAACCACATCAGGGCAACCGGACAGGCAGAGAATAAGTAGAGGCAAGCCTGGGACTGCCAAGTGGAGGTTCACATTCGGGCTTCTTTGTATGAGCGCCTGTTTCTTCTCAGCTTGTACGTACTCCTGGTTATGCTAACACACATAACCAAGTCATGCATCAGAAAGGGAAATCCAATCAACAGATTAGAGGCAGAAGATATTAGATGGAGCAGATAAGAGAGAGAAGCACGTGGTGGTGTGGCTTGAAGGCCAATTGAAGAATTCAGTTAAAGCAAAACTTAGAAGAATTAAAATGAAAACCTAGAGCTAGCAGGACCATGGCGACCCATCAGCAGGGCGTATCTTCACAGCAAAGAGGGTGTAGAACATTGCCCTTAGCTGGTTTTTCCTAAAGTTGGGGGAAGGTGTCAAGTGTGCATCTGTCCAGGACTTCCGGGGCAGTGCTGTGAGCTGTTTACCCCCTATGGCATGCTCTCAGGAGCTACACCTGACACACACTGCTGCCTGTGGACTCTCCTTGGGGAAGCTTGGGCGGCTTCAGGGTTTGATCCCTGGCACCACATGCTGCGTGAGCCCTGCCCTCAGGGCGGGCTGAGCCGGCCATAAAAATGAGTGAATAAACAAATGAAGGTTCTGAAACAAGAAAAACATCAATAAATAAAAATAAAAATTAAAAAAAAAAGGAAAGCGGAGGGAAGCCCAGGATGCGACAGTTGGTCAGTAACCTCAATGAGTGGCACTTGCACAGAGGAGGAAAACATTACAGGGAGCCCACCAATGTGTAAAGTTGATGTGCTAATAATTAGAATAAATATTACCAAACTCAGTGAGTTGTTGGAGAATAGACAACAGCTGTTACTGCCCAAAGGTTGGGTCTGCTCATGTGGGACAGATGCCAATCAGTCCAGAGGCAAGGTGATGGCCAAGAAGAAGCCCTCTGACGACCAGCTGCTCAGAAGCCTATAGAGATAACAGCTGAAGCGCTGCCAGATTAATTTAGAGGTGCGTTGTGTAGGCAATGGGGGGTTGCAGACCATGCAGCTTCTCACCGCTACAGGTTCATGTTCAAAGGGTGCACACAAGCTTGATCACCTGATTGAAACATAGTTCAGGTCTGTAAGTTGCAGTACCAAGATGGCTATTTCTCCAGGCCACCTGCGTCTCAAATTGGCTTGCACATGCGCTATTCCTGACATGTCATGGAAAACTGAGCGGGGAGAAGCTCCCCAAGGCCTTGTGTCAACCACCAAACTCACGGTAGTGAAAGAAAGCACACTTTATCCTATTATCACGACGGACACATAATCTATTCAGTTAAATAGGGAGTTGGGCAAAAGATTGTAGTCTCAAATCCTGCCTGGAAACCAAATTTTGCATGGAGATCATGGACGCTAGCAAGGCAGGGGTGAGGGAAAGCAAATAGTGTAGGGCTATCAGAAGAGAAGCTCGATGGGCCGGGGAGATGGCTCAGTAGAATAAGCGCTTGCCTGGCAAGCACAGGGTCATAAGTTCAATTTTATTCCAGGTACCACAAAAAAGATAATATAAATAAATTAAATAAATAAATAAGCAAGCTCAAAACTCCCAGAGACCGAGAGCAATCAGACTGCACTGACAAGAGGTCCCAAGCAGTGGATCACAATGAGAGGACACAAACAGTTTTGGGGGGAAATGGTTTTAATGAACCCTAAAAAGATATGGAAACTTTTGTTAACCAGTAGAAGTATAGATCATAGCTATATCTAGAAGAATATTTTACTCCAACAAATGAGCACAACACATGTACAGGAACCCCAGAGAGGACACCTGCAAATGACTATACTCAGCGGATTCCACCAAGTGTTACAGAGACGCTTGGTTGGCCCAGGAGCAAAGGGCAGGGCAGAAGCCTGCTGTCCAGGAGGTCCGCTCCAAAGGGAACTTCAGCTAAAACACTAGAGAGGAGAGGACATAGAGGAGCTGGAAACTTTCTAGGGATATTTTAAAATATATTTCATAACACTTTTGACCTCATTCTCCTACCTTTTTAGGTGTTAGTTCATATAGTTACTCTCAGGTAATTATTTAATGAATTTCAGACTTTATGAAATAGAAGAATCTATTAACTAAAGTGATTAAATATGACTCATTGCATTATTTGATGAAAATTGTTGGAAGCCTTCAGAGATCACTTTCTTAACCTTGAAACAAAATTCAATCTTTTTTTTTTTTTCCAGCAGAACACTTAAGAAATAAATCACTGTGCATTCTCTGACAGCTCAGATCATTGACATTAAACCGCAGTAGTTTAACGATAGAAATAATTTTAGCAATGCATGTAAGCATTTCAAAAAAAAAAAAAAAAAAAAGGGACACCCCAAATATACTGGGAATTATAAAGAAATAGCAAGAGTTGATGAAACATAGATTTAGTCTAATAAGTTACTCGAAGACTTGCATTTATTGAGCTATTGGATACTCTTAGAAATATCACGTGTTTCTCTTTAGTTTAACTTATTTAAAATAGGTGTTCCAAGCTTGAAGCCCTACTGTGTGAACTGCAGCACTGGTAAAACTAATCATTAGGTTACACTGATACATCCTTAACATACATACAAAAGCCTATAGGAAGTAATTCTCTCCTTTTCATGCCATGCCAACCGCACTGATTTATTTTGATTATGTACATTTATGGACTTGCATACATCTCATCACCACTATGAAGAGCACTAGTTATTCTTTTACATAATTGTCTGTTAGTTTTATATAATTAACCTTATATTTTACCTGCAGTCATGATCTTTTGAGAAAATGGACCCGTGTCAGCCATCTAGACAACAACATTAATTTGTATTTTTTTCATTCAGTACAGGGGATTGAGACCAGGGGCTGCTCACTGAGCTGCAGCCCTGCCCACTGTAAGGCTTTTGTTGATTGCTTCTCCTCTCCTCTCCTCTCCTCTCCTCTCCTCTCCTCTCTTCTCCTCTCCTCTCCTCTCCTCTCCTTTTCCCTCCCCTCCCCTCCCCTCTCCTCCTCCCCCTTTCCCTCCACCTCCCCTCTCCTCCCCCTCCCCTCCCCCTCTCCTCTCCCTCCTCCCACTCCCCTCCCCTTTCTCTCTCTCTGCCCCCTTTCCTTCCCCCTTCCCTCTCTTCTCCTGCCTCTTTCTCTCCCCTCCCCCTCTCTCTCTGCCTGATCCTCTCTGTCTTTCCCAAGGAACTGAACTCCATACAACACTAGGCTATACAGTAGCCCTTTTTCATTTTTCACAGAAGGACAGAACCTACCAAGCTGTTCCATCACCCAACCTGCCTCTTCCCCACCCTCCAGGAAGCGTGGGACTACAGGTGTGACTCAGCATGCCTGCCGGCATTGCTGCTTTTAAGCATGTTTACCATTAGGCTGGGTAATTCAAGCCTGAACTGAGCATTGAAATTAAATGGGATGTGATGCTGAGATAAAAAGAGTGAGAGATGAATCGAACCTCTTGAGAATATCTTGTATTTGTCTTTGTGCTTTTGATGCTTACCATATTGTTTGTAATACAGGCCTCAAATTTTTTACTACTTAGAAGAATAAACTCAATGTTTGTTCTAATGATAAACTATTACAGAGTAATTTCACTGTATGTCAGAATTCTCAACTCTTTTATAGCCACTTCACCTTCTTTATAAAATGTAACCTAAGAAATAAGCAGGTTGATTAAAGCTTTGGAGCATAAATCTGAAATGCTATGAAGAATTTATGGCTTCATTGAAACAAAGATTTAATTTCATTCCCCGTGTTTAGCTCATGCCGCTTACATCCACCTGCGATAGGGAAGCCAGGCTCCGGGTTTCTGCAGAGACTTCAACATCATTGTCCAAATTCTTGGACTCTTTCTTTGTTAATGAAATAGAGGTGAACCCTGATGAACAAAAGTGGTGGAAATCAAAGGCAGGATAACTAATAACCCTTTTGTGACTCGGACTGTATTTAAAGCCTGAAGCCATGTGACTGTTTTCATTAATAATTAAATGGTACCAGGATACAAGTCACGTTCTTTAGAAACTCCCTGGGGAATGTGATGCTAAAATCAGCGATTCCTGAACTGCTAGTCAGCTCCACTGCAACAATGTGTAGTTAAGGAGGGGAACTTCCCAAAGAAGAGAACAGCAGAGCAGGGAGCTGTCCCCAGGGCAGGCCACCACTCCCTCTGCACAGTGTCTGAACACGGGCTCTTCCTCTCCACTCTCACCGTGTCTTCTGGACGGTGAGGTAACAGCCCAGGAGCTGAGAAAGTGTGCCCACACGTAGGGCTCTTCCCAAGAGCCCCGTCTGTTAAAGAAGCTTCACTCTTATCATGTAATAGCTTTGCAGTTGGCCTTTTAGAGTTTTTAATTCTCACACTTTTTATCCAAGTATCCCTAAGATTGGTTTAGAATCTATTTTGCATTTATGAAATCTGAAATAAGCACCTTGTATATACTATATTGGTTGCTTTCTGTATAATAAATTATCATGGGAATTTTACCCCTTGTAAAGTCATTTGACCCCAATTATTCTACTAGTTCAGTAACATCAAAACTTATCTAAGATACTGAAGGTCAGAGACGATGAAAATAAAAATCACAGAAGATCCTCTGTTCTCAATAGCAGGTTTTTTTTTTTTTTGTTCTTGTTTTTTTTTTTTTTTTTTTTTTTTTTTTTTTTTTTTTTTTTTTTTTTTTTTTTTTTTTTTTTTTTTTTTTTTTTCGCGGCTCAGGCTGCCTTAAGGTTGGGTGTGGGTATCAAACTTCCATGCCCTGTGCCTGACTGAGGTCGCCCTCACATGTGCTTAAGCCATAAACTATTGAGATAACCCAAGAAACTTTCTATTCTAATCAGGGAAATTACAGACTTTAAAGCTTTCTCTGCTGTTTGTTTGGCGCTTCCCCTTGACCATAAAGAAGGATGAAATAGCGAAAGATGACCGTCCGGGGCTGGTGGTCAGCGCGAGTGTCATCACAAACATTTTCCCCCGACAGGTAGATTTACGTAAAAGCATATCTTTTGACTTTTCTTCTGATAAAAATCAAGTCAAACGAGACTGGCCATCCTGGGTCCTAATCCGCCGAGATGTCCTCACCCCTGCGTCAACAGCGCTGAGGCAGGGCTGCTCCAGCGTGTCTGCCTTCCCACTCTGGGTCCTCCCTCTCCTGGGCTGGCTTCACAACGTCGTGTCACCTGCGAGGCAACATAGGGACAGCCTGTTAAGCTGCTGGTCAATCAGAGCCCCAAAGGGACGCTTCCTGCGTCTCGGAGGCCCAGCGCTGCACAGACAGGAACCCCTGTGTGCGCAGGTGGATTCGTGTTTATTTTTGCCTTAATCACACTTGAACTTCAAGATGCTGGCCCTGGGAGGCTAGGGATGTTGGCAAGGACTCACTGTCAGGAATTAGACTAGCAGGACCGAGACCGGAAGGCTTTCACTCTACTCAGTCACGTACAGTAGACTTGGAAAACAATTAATTACTATTTATTATTTTATGACCTTGCATTTGTTTTCCTGATGTGATTAGAAGATGTAAAAGATTAAAATGAAATGATTAAGGTGAGCGCGAGGTTGTGCATGAGCTTTGCTGCCATGCAGCTGTTTGCGCATAAACTGAGTGGCTTTGCATTAATATTATGGCACTTACTGAAGCAATAGACACCCCAATGGAACAAGATTTGTGAGAAAAACAAATGGTTAATTTCTAAAGTCAAGTAACTAATAATTACCCACGGAAATTGTCCTAGAGGCTTTCTGTAGAGTGACCAGAAAAAGTTTTCCAGGGTTGCTGTTCCTTGAGTGAGAAAAGGTACTAGTGGGTGACGGAAGCAGTGCCTGGGCAGAGGCTGAGGAATGCAAAGACCTCGAGTCCAGAAGGCTTTCTGCCGGAGAGTCTGCCGGCGAGATTAATACGACTGCAGCTGGACTGAAAAGGCAGGGGCGCTGGGGAGAGGGCAGGCCATCACAAGGGGATTGGAAAATTCCTTGGAAAATCTCATTTATTTGCTCCCAAGCCATGTGACGCAGGAACAAACCCTACACTGGCAATCAGGCAGTCTGGCCTCTTGCCACCCACCCACTCTGAGAGGTGATCTTTGGGCCTCATGCAGGATGACGCCTGTAGTACAAAGTGTTTTCTAGAAAAGAAGGGGAAGCGCTCTGCCGAGGTCTACCACACTGACAGATTTGATCATCTTAAACGGAACAGTGGTGGACCCATGGTCGTCAGCCGCATTTCTCCTTCCTTGACCTAGTAGTGGTCCAGCTATCACGGGTCTTATTCATGATTGTAGAAAGTGATTTACTGCCCGCTCTCCACGTCTCTTCTCACCTACATCAGTTCCTTTCTGTTCCTCCCCATGTCTAGAGAGTGCTAGTGGTTTAATCTGCCGGTGCGCTTTCTGAAGTTTTAACCTTTTGACCCTGTGATGGTTTTCATGTTCAGCCTCTTCCCCGTAATACACACACGCCACATCACTCGCTTGTGTGCGTGTGCGTGCACACGCGCACACACACACACACACACACACGCATGCACACCTGCACACATGCACTTCTACAATGCAACAAAAATTAGGAAGCACATAGAAATGCTGATTTAAAGCTCATGTTAAGGTGCCAAGCACTAGTAATTAGACAAAGTTTTTGTCTTAGTGATAGGTAGGAAGGTTGAGAATTCAGCACTTTTACCTTCCCTTGTCTGGAGCAGGCAGGTTGGAAGAAGAGGGCCGAGCAAGCAGCGAACCAGTTCATCGCAGGTGCTACGCAGACCACACAATGAGAAAAATCTACTTGAATTAATTAGATGAAATAATTACTATGACAACTATGCAAACTACTGCATATTGCTATTGAAGACATGCTTAAGAGGTTATGTTCATACACCACACACACACACACACATACACACACACACAGGCTCTTCGCCATGTCTTCAGTAGTGATAAGCAGCAGCTCTGCATATTGTTACATTTTACACAACCACAGCAAGGGGTATATTCAGCTGTTCTGCAACTTCTATTGTCTTAGCCACAAGAGCATTTTGCAAAAATTAAACTTCACTAGAAACAACATGGCTTTAAAAATTTCTCATAGATCCAAACAAGACCGCTGGAATGAAGAAAGTTAAATTTTCAGACCTTAGAACTCCACACAGAGTTATCATCTGGAAACAAAGCAAAGGGATTCTTTTCCTGCACCACTTGCCCAGCTCTTGGGAGTCTTAGGAGCCCCGGGGCCCCATGCAGAGATTGCAAGCATGGTGGCATTCCTAGGTGTCAGAATGAAAGGCTTGGCTCTGTTCTTACACATAACTCTGCCAACTGAACACTGTGAACTGAATACTATCCAACATACACTAGTGTTCTGCTGGAGCTTTTGGTTCAAGACTATGACACTGGACTAAGTGAGATAAAGCCCCGAGCTGCTTTTAAGGGTTTATTGTTCTGTTCTGGGGGGGGGGTCATGCAAGCATAGTCTGAATGGGGGGGGCGTGCCTCGGGGGTGCTGGGGGTCCATGTAGCTGCTGCTGATTCCACTCTCTCTGCTCCCTATGTTTATGGCTATGTATGAAAGGGAGGGGCTGAAGCAAAGCTCGGGTTGTGCGTTTTGCCTGACAGGTGGTGGAGTGCTCTTTAATAGTTTTCAGGCTGTGTGCTGCCTTCAGGTAGTTTAACAGCACAAAGAGAAAGTGGGAGAACCTAAAATGACAATGAGAGCAACAGTCTTTGACTGCAGCTAGCTATCCGTGTACCTTAGCATGCACTCCCTAACAAGTGACATGGAACATAATCTCTGCGTACAAAACTGGGAAAATATCCACACTTTTTGGACATCTGTGCATAAAGTATTCTGCCCACGTAGGTCTGTGTCAATTGATCTGAGCATTTCTGGGCTATGCTGCTTCTAGGTGCTGTTGGGTGTGGAATTTCAAGACATTTGAAACAACCATCAAGGAAAACATAAATTCTATTACACAAGAAAGAGTTTAAATGTAAAGAAGTATTATTGCCTGGCTGGCATGTGGGTTGGCACATTAAAGAGTGAGATTTTACTTCTCCTTAGGCCATGGTAGGGATGAGAGAAAAGGATGAACATACAATGGAAGATTTTACAGATTATGTTAGTGTTATACAAATTTTAAAGTCATTTAGCCAACCATTATGTCATATACTGAGAATGTACCTGGTTTTCAAAAGGGTCTGTAGATTAATAGTAGTGACATAGATAACTAAATTCAGTATTTGAACAACTAAGAGGGTCCACTTCATGTTGGGTGAGTCAATATTTGGGGGCTTGAGAACTGTTTGCTCTCTATTAAGATCAAATGAAACTCCGAGTTCCAGTGCAGAACTGATATTCAATCCAAAGGATGCTCACCACGGGTTGTGTGGATCAGGAAGTGTTCTGCTCATGGCAGATGTCACCAAAGTGTTCACAACTGAAACGGCAGCATTTTAAAGAAATCTGTGAGAACCAGTGAGGATATCCTTATTGTCTCACCTTTTTTTTTTTACTTACACAAAGTTTGACTCTAGTTTTGAACACTGAATTTTGAGACAAGAAAGTGTTATATTCATATATATGTATGTAATATGTTTGTATGTATTGCATGTTTTTATTATGATGACACATCATAATATTAAACTTTTGAGCGAAAGCCATGAAGAATTCCAAATAAAAGCAGTACATACCTTTAGGTCTCTTTTTTTTTTTTTTTTTTTTTTTTTTTTTGTCTTTTTGAGACAGGGTCTCGCTATGCAGTTGAGGCTGGACTTGAGCTCACTTTTGTAGCCCAGGCTGGTCTCAAACTCACACCAATCCTCCTGCCTCAGCCTCCCAAGTGCTGGGATTACAGGCGTGAGCCACCACGCCCGGCAGGTCTCATTTTTTTAAAAAAGTCAAAAAATGGTAATAAGTTTGGCCCAAGGGCTGGGGAGATAGCTCTGTGGCACAAATGCCTGCCTGGTAAGTACAAGGTCATGAGTTTGAAGCCCAGTACTGGAAAAAAAAAAAAAAAAAGTTTAGCCCTAGACAAGATTAAATTTTCTTTTATAATGTTGGATAAGCACAGTATATTTATGCAAAATAGACATTTTGTGATTTGCTTCAAGTAGGCAAGAATGATAGTCATTTTGCTATTAACATATGTTAGCATTTTTAATGAGATTTATCTTAAATTAATTGAGAATATGGGCCAAATGTAAGAAATGTAAAGGGTAGAAGTAGAATATTAAAGTATTTGAGATAACTTTTGGATAATTTAATTTTTCCCTCGAGTAGAGCAAATAACAGATATTAAGGGTGAGCATATGTCGACTTCAAATTAAGAAGAAAAGTATTTTGATGAAACTGATTAACTTTGATTTAGAGCTCTGAAGTATGTAATAAAGCAGAAATTTTATAGGTATTTAATATATAAGCAAATTAGTCTTTGCCAGGGCAAGCTAAGATAATTGTATTCACTGATGTATTTTCTAAAGACATAATAAAATATTTTAATACAACATGAAAACAGTGACTTAAAATATGTAGATGTATGCATAACTATGGACAAAATGTGATTGTTGGTACTTTTTTTTGTTAGTACTTTTTAAATTTGGAAACCTAAATAAATATCTTAAGATTCATAATTTCATAGAAAAAAAATCTTACTATTTTTGTGTCTGTGTTTATGTATTTATTTTTTGTCTTTTTGAGACGGGGTCTTGCCATGCAGTTCAGGCTGGCCTTGAGTTCACTTTTGTAGCCCAGGCTGGTCTTGAACTTGCACCAATCCTCCTGCTTCAGCCTCCCAAGTGCTGGGATTACAGATGTGTGCCACCATGCTTGGTTATTATTCTTCTTTTCAATTATCGAAAGGTAGAATGATACCCTCTCTCAGGAATAAATATTCCTATATAAAATTATTTGAAATAGTTTTTTATTACAATTCATCATTGATTCAGTACAAACATACTCATTTTTCAATCTTAATATAAATGAACTCTGTGTCATTGAAGACTTTCCAAATGTATTATTTACATTGCTAAACATTAATAATATAGGGAAGATTGAGTTTACAGAACAGAGAAAAGAGTTAAAAGAAAACTGTAGCGTAAGCCGATTAAAGGTAGTTTGTCAGCTTAAAGTCAGTAACAAGAACAAAAAGGTCTATTTTCCCTGGAATCCTTTGAATATTTTCATAAAAGATTCTCTGATCAGTAAGGCATCTTACATTTTTATTTTCTAGAAAATGCAGGGCTGTGGCAGCACGTTTAGAACATAAAAATCCTGCCACCTACAATGTAAACAAAGGCATGAGTTAGATCTCAGCGGTGGCGGCGCCCAGCAATCTGTGGCCTCTTTGAGGAGAGCTTCCGGTACGCAGGGCAGGTTCCACGGGGCGACCGTATAGGGCGGCTGCTTCCTGGAGCTAGGCCGAAGTCTGCATTTCCTGCGGCCTTTGAAGAGGAAGCTCACTTTCAGCCAGTAAACTCCCGGTTTCTATTTGTGTATTTGCAAGGAATATGCTTCCGGCAGGGTCACAAACTGAATTCCCAGGAAATAAACCCAAAATGAAACTTCGGTCTTAAGATCAAGGTGTCACAGCGCCTTTGCTTTTGTGAGCTTCTTGTGAAGTCTCACAGTTTGCAAATGGGAATCAAAAAAATTTTTTTTAAAGAGCAAAAATAAAACAAGATTCATTTGGTGTGTTTTGTAAGTTTAAGAGAAACATCTAATGGGAAAATAACAAATCACAATTTAAGATGTTAAGCATTATGCCTCAAATAAATGTTTTAAATATGATTGGAAGTGTTTACATGTTTTGCACAGCTGTAGCTAAAAGTTCCCTCACTGTTTTAAGATTTAGTATAAAATACTCCCACGTAAAGTAGCTAAGTTCACTGGCCCAGGGTTTACATAAAATATTCAGGCAGTAATGGTGAGCACAACCGATTTTATTTATTTATTTATTTATTTATTTATTTATTTTGTCTTTTTGAGACAGGGTCTCGCTATGCAGTTCAGGCTGGCCTTATACTTACTTTGTAGCCCTGGCTGGTCTTGAGCTTGAATTGATCCTCCTGCCTCAGCCTCCCAAGTGCTGGGGTTATGGGCATGTGCCACCATGCCTGGCTCTGATTTTACTTCTTAAGAATGTTTTAATAACATAAGGAGGACAACTTTTTTTTTTTTTTTATCGTGTATTCATTTGTGAGTCTATAAAACAGGTCACAGGCTTAAAATGTTTATTGTACTTACTGGAAGAATATCATGTTTAACAAGAACTATTTTTGCTTTCTGCTTATATTGTTTTAGATATATAAACTCTGACCATTGTTTGCTCATATGTAATATATAAATTATAAGAGTAGTTTGGGTGATCACTATGAGTATTACACATACAACCTGTAAGAAAAAGCCTTACAATAAAGTGTGACAAACACATAGTAAGTCTTAGCTAGGAGTTTTTTTTTGTTTTGTTTTTTGGGTTTTTTTTTTGGGGACCAGGGTTCGAACTCACAACCTTGCACTTGCCCAGCAGGCACTTGTGCCTCGGAGCTATCTCCCCAGCCGCTAGGAGTTTTTTTATAAGTTGAGATTTGAAAAAGATCTTAACTTATGAGAAAGTGTTCAGTAAATGTTTTGTTTCAGACCTGAGTTTTAAACTTTTAAGTCCCTTATATTAGATTTTCACTTTGAAGTTAATGACATACAGTGGAACAGCTATTGTTATTCCTTTGATTGTAATTTTCTTATATTTTTATGAAAGCACAAACTGTACTTGTTCTTATTCTAGTAAGTGCAAAATTTTCTCACTACCCAGATGTCTCAGTTACTCTTCTCTTAAAATTAGGGAGAGAAAGGTTTATTTAGCTCACAGTTAGTGGAGGTTTTGGTCCACGCTTGGCTGGTTCCAAGGCACAGCGGCACGTGGGAGAGGGTAGAAGCAAAGTGAGGGGCAGCAGCGCTGGCAGCTAGCTTGCCTCTCTCCCCTCCTTGTAGTGTCGTGCAGATGATCTCCACCAGGGCAGGTGCAGCACTCACACCTGCAACAATCAGTCGCCATCTCCAAGAGCTGCCCCATGACTGCACAGGGCTTTGGGGATGCACCTGTACACAAACTATATCACCAGATGACCTGTGGTATCTTGATGATTTTAGCTCTACTGCAACCCTTCCTGCCAAATGTCGCCATCTGTCAGCTAAGGACAGACAAGCACACGTTTCTTTGCAGAGGGTAAAATACTTGATGGCAGTTACGGTGAGATGATTTTATTGCAGTCTCTTTTAATTTTACCTTGCATATGCTGGTAGGAAATCATAGAATTCTGCCTTTTAAATCTTGTTTTACTATTAAATGGCAGCAGTATGGATCAGTAGAAAAACAATGGATTAGGCACCGCCATAAATCCTACTTCTGGCTTCTTCTCGACTTGCTGAGCTCTTATGGACTGTGGCATGAAGTACGTCACCGAGAGCCCGTGGCTGGCGCTGTCATTTGGCTTCCTCTGCTGGCACTCACAGGAAAACACTATAAATTAATGGCACTTTAGAGAAACAGGAAGACTTAGGACAGAACAATGAGTGACCTTGCTGAAGGTCCCAACTGCCTTAGTTATCAGGTGAGGACCCTGAGATTTAAGAATATTTCAGTGAGTTGCTGAAGGTGAAAGAAAAGCTGGGTGGCTGCTGGCCAGCTCTGTGTCCCCTATGTGTGATGTCCGATGGAACCTGGGGACATCTGGAGAGAGTAGGCGATAGCACGTGAACTATGGATACTTCCTGAGCCTTCTAGATACACGCAACTCCCTTAATGCTCATCTGGAGCATCAGACCATGCTCTAACCTCAATATAGTAAGAATTGACAAGTGACACATTGGCAAAACACACGTGGCCAGGTCGGGGTGGAAAACGGCTCTGTGACTTTAGGTGCTGTTGGCAATCTTGCTGAGATTTAGGGCCCATCCCTCTGAACAATCAGCAGCGTAAAGCTGATAGCTGACACACAGCGGAAGGCGAGGGTATTTCCCTTATTAAACAGCTCATCACCACGTGTCCATCCATCCAGCAAATATCATCTGTAAATTTTCTCATAGAGTGGGACAGAGCTCTTGAATTTGTGGTGGCACTGCCAGCCTGGGTGCTGACTGCTGCCTGGGCTCAGGTGTATCTTTGACCTACCTGGACCTTGGCTTCCTTATTTGTAAAACAGGCAGTGCCTAACATGAGTACTTTATGAGCAGGAAGACTTCAGCTAGCAAGGTTCCCAGAACGGGACGCCGGCAGAATTCCAAATCATGTGTGGGTTTTTTTTTTTTTTCTTTCTTTCAGTGGATTTTTTTGTGCTATTTATATTTCTGTTAAGGAAATTTCAACTTACATGCAGTTGTGTAGGATGATGAAAGGAACACACCGTAATATTGAATATTTAAAAAGGATAATTAACCAAGTGTGTAGCCAAAGTATAAAAATAAATTGGCTATGGGTTTCACAGTATTTGTTTTTCTTTTTTTATATTTCCTATTTTTTTCTATATCTTTATTTGCTGAATACATTATTAGAGATGAAGGAAAGGAAAAAAGTAGGAGGAAAACTATGTGAACATGGCTAAGACCACTACTAATTTCTATTATTTGCTTGAAAGGAGCAGTTAACGCTTACAGTTTTTACTTTGACCAATTTTGCATGCTGGCATCAGTAGTCTGAGCAACTGCACTGAGGACAGCCATACGCAATAGAACAACAACTGGTGAATAAATCTTACGTATCGTCTTTTTTATAAATGTGTGTTGTTTCTTTTTCTTGTCTTACCTGTCATTTTTTGTACTCTTTTTAAAATACATTTTTAAAACAGGACAAAAATGTTTAAGGTTTATAGAAAGGAAGTGTTAGTTCTTTAACTGTTTGGTCAGTCTTCCATACCTATATCCAGTAATCTGAGCAATAGATTTGATGAGAACAGCACGTAATATGACAACCACGGTTACTTTTCTGTTCTAGTTTTGAAATTCTTCACCATTTTTATTGTTTTGTGGTACTTTGTTTTTAACTTTCTTCTTGTTCTTGTTTCTGTTTTTTCTCTTTAAAATAAAATTGTAAAAAAAAAAAAAAATTTCTTGCATAAGATTTCCAGCAGAAGTTCTAACTCGATCGAAGGCATACATATAATTAAAAACTAATAAAATTATACTTCATAAAACTAATGATACTTTAAATACCTGGAGATATAATGCTTGGCACTCCATGTTGGAAATGTCATTTTCATGCTGTCATTTAGGCGTGCTTTCTGATGTGAGCATGCGGAAAGGGACTTAGCAACCTGAGTCCGAGCTGGAGGGGCTCCGGAAGGTTGCTTCCGGGCCAGGGGCATCAGTAGGCAGCGTTGTACCTTTCAAGAAACGGAGGCTGCTGGGGGTAGCTGGGACCTCACCCGTGGACCTTGAAGGAGACAGGGAGACAGGGACCCAGGGCCTCACCTCTCCCACGTCGCCCGCTTCCTGGAGCTGCGAGGACAGCATGCTTTCTCTGCCATGCTTTCTTTGTTGTGAGGAGCTTGGCCCAGCATGGAGGGCCCAAGCGAACATTACCTCTTTGCCGGTTCACTGTCTCAGGTAGTTTGTCACAGTGGCAGAGGCTTATGAGACGCTCATGCAACAGGAGGGACAGCCATCGGGCTGCTGAGCGGGTGGGAAATCCTGTGTGGCAGGAAGAGGTTTGTCTTTTGTTTTCCTTTTGAAAAATAAGCGATAAAGCTTTGAGACAAGAGTATATCTATCTATCTATCTATCTATCTATCTATCTATCTATCTATCTATCTATATATATATACATGCAGTTAGTAATAAATCAAGTAAATATATCTTTAACTTCACTGTATGACTCTCGTTCTACTCTACTAATCAGTGACCTGACACATGTACTGATCATTTCTGCATTCATTGCTATTTTAAAGACACAGCATAATGATATACTCTTCAGATATGTACATACCTGTGGACATACTTGAGTGTATTTCATGATATGATCAAAAGTTTTATTTGCATCTCCCACTTGCTGTTTTGGTTTTCTTTTCTTTTTTTTTTTTTGTATTTTAGGGAAGGATCTACAGAGTGTTCAGGGGCTCACCACTAGATGGGACTCATAGTGATCTGCCCCTTAACAGCCTCCCCAGAGTTGAAATTACAGGTGCGCACCACCACACCCAGCCTTAATTGCCATCTCAGCGAGCTCCAGGGGCGGGACCGGCACAGCAGGCCTGGGGATTGAATCCCTAAACCCTCCTGCCTGCTCTTGCAGGTGCTTTAATCCCCCGAGCTATTTGGCTGGCCTTGTACAGAAACTGTTGTGTTACACAGATCGCACTATTATGTAATCGTTCCATTGCACAGATGTGTCAACCTGCACTCATTGCACTGGTGAGGGACATAGGCATGATCAGGGCGAGCTTCGTCCTGGCTCTTCACTTTCACTTTCTGGGTAGGAAGTCGTTATAATTGCTTGCTTCTGTGTGATTTTTTGTACTGGGAATTGAACTTGAGACCTTGTGTTTGCGAGGCAGGCAGTTATGCCACTGAGTTAAATTCCCAGCTCCCTTTTTAAAAATGTATTTGACATAGGGTCGTGCCACACAGCTCAGACTCCTAGTGATCCTCCTGCCTCAGCCCCCTCAGTGCTAGGATTACAGGCATGTGCCATTATGTCTGATTCTGGGGTCGGCACATCATGTGATACTGGGGACTGAACCCGGGTCCCTGTGTTTGCCAGGCAGGTGTTTAGTCCACTGAGCTAACCCCCCAGTCCCTAATTCCATTTTAATTGTAGCACTCCTGTGCAAAACTTTCCTAAGATACATATTTAGGAGTGACAGACAGGCATGATATTCTGTGATTCAAATTTAAGAGGTAGTGCCAAATTATTTTCCAAAATATGTTTTTCTTTTTGGACTGTACGAAGCAATAGAAAAAGATGTCCAGGTATTCAACCACTATTCATGGTTTGTGTTGTTGAATTTCTGCCAGTTATACTTTGAATTTGCATTTCTTGATGACTTGCAAGTTTGAAGATTTTAATTTTTATTTATTTATTTATTTATTTAATTTATTTATTTATTTATTTTTGTCTTTTTGAGACAGGGTCTCGCTGTGCAGTTCAGGCTGGCCTTGAGCTCACTTTTGTAGCCCAGGCTGGTCTGGAACTCCCACCGATCCTCCTTGCCTCAGCCTCCCGAGTGCTGGGATTACAGGCGTGAGCCACCATGCCCGGCCTAATTTTTATTTTTCATATATTTGCCACCACTGTTTTGGTCCTTTGAAAATGTTTATATTTCTAATGGGTTTTTTTGTTGTTGTTAAGTATGCTGTACTTTCTCAGGTCATGCCTTACACCATCATTGTATGTGTTCTGTCTTCCGCCAGTGTGGATTTGCTTTCTGCTCTTCACAAGGTCAGTGGCGGGGCTCTGCTCAGGCCCAAGGGCCCCACGGAGGTGGCTCCTCTGGGATGCTGAGCCCTTCCATGCTGTCCAGCTGAGCACTGGAAGCTTGCGTGATGAGGACTTTTAATTTAAGAGTTTGGTTCACTGGAATATTTGTCTATATTTTGAGAAAACCGCATTAATTTTACTTTTCCTATATGCTTAACTAAATTGATAATAATTTTAAATAAAATAATTTTAAGTAAATATTTTTTCTACACATAAAGGTAGAGCCATATCTACCATGGATCCAATTTATATAATTCATGGTCTATGTAGAGATGCTAATTTTCTCTCAGTAGTCTATACATTTATCTCTATTGTTTTATAAGGTACATTAGCTATTTCTTCATTCTGAAGAGAAAAAACAATGATACAAAGTTTCAAAATAAGATAACAAGAGATTGACAATGGCTAATGTATTGTACATTGTTATCTTCAAAGTGGTTACTCAGCCAGATGTATTGGTGCACACCTGTAATCCCAGCACTTGGGAGGCTGAGGCAGGAGGATTGGTGTGAGTTTGAGACCAGCCTGAGCTACAAAATGTGAGCTCAAAGCCAGCCTGAACTGCATAGTGAGACCCTCTCTCAAACAGACAAAAATAAATTAATTACTTAATAAATAAATTAATTAATTAAATAAAAATACAAAGTGGTTGCTCAGATTACAAGATATAGGCATGAAAGATTAATCAAACAATATAAGCCATTTTTTTAAACTGAACTAATAGAAATAAGTATTATATTTGTTTTAATTAATATGTATATAAATATATATAATACTTATGTATTTACATGATATATGTGGGATACATATTTTCCCTTCTATCTTTTCTGCTTTCCCTCATCCCAGTTCTATCCTTCTGAGGATTTTCTTCCTCTTCATAATATTTAATGTACATTTTATATTTTATTTACTCTCTCAGTTTCTTGTAGTAAGGAGATAATATAATGTTTGTACATGTTAGTGGCATTTCACTCAGGAGTATTGTCTCAAGTTGTATCCATTTTTTCATAGGAGCCTCCAGTTTATCCTTTATAGGTAAATAGTACTCTACTATATAAAAGTACCACACCTCTTTGTCCAATACTTGGTTGATGCATATCTGGGTTTTTCCAAGGTTTAGCTACCATAAAATGCGATACACGTGTGCATATCTATCACTGTGTGTCTCAGTGACTCTTCTCTCATTGCAGGACAAATATCTCACCCTCACAATTAGTGAAAGAAAGGTTTATTCAGCTCACGGTTACTGCAGGTTTCGGTCCGTGCTCAGCCGGCTCCAAGGCACACTGGCGCATGGCAGATGCCACCTTTCATGGTGGTGTCAATGAGTAGAGAGCAAAGAGAGGGGTAGCAGCAACCATGGCAACAGAGAGCAAATCTGTAACCCTTAAGTTGTATTCAGGGCTATCAGCCCCAGTCAGAGTGAAACACTCACAACCATAATCCCAGCACTGGATTATGAATTCGACACAAAGTCCAGAAATCCACCCCATGACTGCATGAGGCTTGTGTGTGTGGGGGGTGGGGGTGGGGGGTCAGCTAGACATAAACCCTAACAATGTGGTATGATATTTTTAATTCTTCTGGGAAAATGCCTAGCAAGGGAAAACTGGGATGACTAGGCCCTCTAATCCTAGCTTTTCGAGGATTCTCCATGTTGATTTCCACAGGGGTTGCACCTTTCTGCAGCCCCCTTCAGTGGAGATGGTTCCTTTTTCTCTACAACTTTGCCTGCATTTGTTGCTGTTATCTTGATGACAGCCTTCTTTTAGGGATGAGATGAACTGTCAGTATTGCTTTAATTTGCAATTCTTAAATGACCAATGATATTGAACATTTTTTATGCATTTATTTGCTATTTGAATCTCTTCAACTGAGAATTGTACATTCATCTCAGATGCCCTCTGTTGGACTGGGACTTTAAATGTGAGGGGCCTAATTTTTTCAGCTCATTATATATTCTAGAGAGAAATCCTTTTTCTGAGGAAAAGTTAGCTAAATTTTTTTCCCACTCTGTGGGCATTCTTTCACTCTGTTAGTGATTTCCTTTGATGCGAAAAATCTTTCTAATAAGATGGCATCCCAGTTGTTGTTCTTTGGAGTTCTTTCCGTGCAATTTTGGTTTTGTTCATGAAGACTCTGCCTACCCCTGTGTCTTTAAGATTCCTATGCACATTCACTTCCAGTAGATGTAGAGTTTCTGTTTTGATTCACTTTGTCTTTAGTTAGTATATGGTGATAGATGTGGATCAAGACACATCTGTGGATCGTGACCAGTTTCACTGCTTTCATTCTATTTCATTTCTGATCGTGAACCAAATCTAAGAAATAGGACTACATGTTGGTGTTGTGTCTTTTATAGACCTTCAATGTGTGCTTGCTTTTCTATATGCCCGAGAGATACTTGTTGCTTTTACACCTGGCTTTGTCATTTCAGGTGGCCCAACACATGTGAATCAGTAAATGTAATGGAGCATATGAACAATTTTATTGTTCTTCACATTACCAGTACCACACTGTCCTTACTACTACCACTTTACTGTAAGCCTGGAATCAAATCATTATAGCCCCTTGATTTGTTCCTTTTTAAACTATATAATTGTTCTGGCTTTTTTCTTTTCATAATAAATTTAGAATCGGTTGATCAATGCTAAGATTTCCTTGGATTTTGATAGTGTATTAAATCTGCACATCAAATTAGGGAGAACTGTACAAAATTTAAATTGCATCTTCCTCTTTATGCATTGGGACTATCTTTTCATTTATAAATAACTTTAATTTCTTCCATCAGACTTTTATCATGTTATTTATCTGGTATAGACTTCATGAACTTTATACTTAACGATTTCACTTTTTCTTTAACAATGTTGTGTTTTTAGTATCAGGCTCCATCTGTGTATAGCTACATATATGAAAGCAGAAGACATTTTGTACATTATCTCTGTATCTTGAAAACTTGCAATGGTTACTTCTTGAAGTTATTAGTTCATTTTCTGATATTTTGGTTACAACTTTTGTGTCTATGTTTATTTTATATGATGGTTGCGAGTTCCCTTGTTCTTTGTGACTTTGGTGTTAGTAATACTGTAATGCTGGACTCGAGTGTGTCAGAGTTCCATCTCTCTGACTTTAGCTTCTGAAAAAAATCATAGATAATTAAGATCATTTAATACTGAAATTTTGATATAATTAAGCAGTCAATCCATCTGAACTAGTTTCTTTCTACATTGGAAGGGTTTATTATCTATTGATCCAATTTTTGTAACAGACACAGGCCTGTCAAGATTATTTCCAAGTGTGCCTAGGGAGAATATTGCTCCACTTCATCTCCTTTATACATTTCTGGGCACGAGGCTGTGTCTATTACTTTATTGCCCTTTTAATGTCCATGACATCATTATAATGGCACATCCCCATCACCGGCGTTAACAGTCTGTGTCTTCTCTCTCTCTCTCTCTCCTTGTTTAAATTTGCTGCAGGTTTATTAATGTTATTGATATTTTCAGATAATCTGATCTTTGTTTTATTAGATTTCCTTAATGACTTCTCGTGTTTAATTTTATTTATTTCTGCTTCACTTTTTGATATTTCTTTTCTTTATTCAAGTTTTCAATTTCTACTCTTTATGAAAATTTATATTACTTGCTTTATATATTTCTTCTACTTGAATATCTTAACTTTATACCTTTTCAGAGTACTAGAAAAGTATTTTGTAGAATGAAGCTCAATTTGGGCTTGTCTAAAGTGGTACGAATTGGCTTGGCCCCAGATTTGGTAGAAGGATACCACCAGATGAGATAGCTTTCTCATCGCCTAGAATTCAGGTGTGCAGTATTGGTGTCAATATAATGGCTAACTGGCCATGTGAACCCTATTCGCTTGGCTTAGATAATGTTTGCTGCGTTTCTCTGGTATAATTTTGATGCTCTTCCCTTGCCATTTCCTAGGAGTGAGTTATTAAAACCAGCTGCACTCAAGGGGAGGTTAATAAAATTTTATATCTCCTGGTAGCAGGAGTGTCCAAGGGATTGTAGTAAAACCAGTAGGCTGTTTAATAAATATTTAAGGAGTTATTTAGAGGCCATGAAAATGTTTTTCTTGATTATTTGCCAATAAATTTTGACATCCATTTGTAGCCATCGTACTGTAACATGCTAATTGTGACTGTTTTCTCACTTCCCATTTTATATTACTTCTCTGTGTATATTGTTTTCATTTTTTCTGTTCTAAATTTGTTCAGATTTCTTGAACATGGAAATTGCTCTGGACTTCTAAGTAAGCATACACAAAAACTGTCTTCCTTGTACATTCAAAATTCTATATATTTTCTACCTTTGTAACTTTATTTTGCTTTCTTCTGCATAAATTCTTCACCATGCTCCTTCAATTTACATTTCCCAGGTAATTTTCCCTAAACCGGTAGAGGTACATTGTTTTATACAATAGATACGACGTTTTAAAAGTACAAGCTCTATGCTTTGAGCTCCTACAGACTGTTCTCACTATATGCAGCCCACTGAAGTTGTACTCAGAAGGAGAATCACCTCTAAATTTATTTTTGCTGGAACACATTTCTCTACTGGGTTTTTTGTTTGTTTGTGTTTTGTCTTAATAAATCTCACTTCAAAAGACTTAAGAAAACTCTCTTCTACCCTTGTGGTACAATAGATTCTAAAATTTACACTGACATTTTGATAACTTTTTCATTGTATGTGTGTGTGTGTGTGTGTGTGTGTGTGAGAGAGAGAGAGAGAGAGAGAGAGAGATGCCATCACATCTGAAAAAATAACTTCCATCATTTCATTTTGCTACTTCCAGACAAATCATCCTTAAATCATAAATTGGACCAGGCTGGGCTTCAATGTTTGATCCTTCTTCCTCAGCCTTCCAGAGTTGTGGGAATGCAGTGTGTGCCGTCCTGCCTGGCTTATTTTTACTTGTAACATAAAATTAAAATCACATATATGAGGCCGGGCGTGGTGGCTCACGCCTGTAATCCCAGCACTTGGGAGGCTGAGGCAGGAGGACTGGTGCGAGTTTGAGACCAGCCTGGGCTACAAAAGTGAGCTCAAGGCCAGCTTCAACTGCATAGCGAGACCCTGTCTCAAAAAGACAAAAAAACAAACACATATATGTGTGGGGTGCTGTGTGTTATTTCACTGCATGTAAGATTCAGCTCAGGTTAAACTTATCCCGGCTTTGCAGTGAATACATTCAAAATTTTTCTCTTCGTCTTTTTGAAATATAAAGTACATTGTCATTACCTGTTATCACCAACTGCAATAGCATATACAATGCAGCACTCCTGTTTAACCACAGCCTTGTACCCCTTGATCAGCCTCTGCCCATTCTTCCTTCGTCCCTCCTCTCTCTGGCATGGGAGCCACCACTGTGCTCTCAGCTTGCTGAGGCCAACATCTTTTTTTCAATGTTCTATGTACCTGAGAAATACTTGTGTTTTTCAATAGCTGGGTTAGTCATTTCCAAGGATTCAGGGATGGTCCAATACATGTAAATTAATAAATATAATGAACCATTATGAGCCGAAGCAAGGGCAAAAAGCATAGGATCATTTCAATTGGTGCAAAAAAAATAATAATTTGACAAAACTCCAGCATCTATTGCTGGTGAAACCCTGATGAAAATAGGAATAGAAAGCCTTCGACTCAGTCTGGCCAACACCACGCTAAATGCAGAGAATTAGAGGGCTTTCCTTCCAAAATCAAGAACAAGACACGGATGTTCACTTCTGTGAAATACAGTTTTCAAGACATTAACTGAAGTATTAGGCAAGAGAAAGAACTTAAAGGGATATGGAAAGGGAAAGAGGAAGTTAAATTATCATGTGCAGAAGACACGACCCTCCTATATATCCAAGGTCTGAAGAGTTTCACCCAATGACTACTAGAAGTTGTAACAGAATTCAGGAGCATTGCAGGATACAGGTCCACACTCAGAAGTCAATAGTGTTTCTACATACCAACGATAAACTCACCCAGGGGAAATTAGAAAAATCATGCCTTCCCAGCATCATCAATAAAAATGAAGTGCTTAGGAATTAACCTAGTTCACTTAGTATAATGAAGTTCAAGTCCCTGTATGGATCTCAGATGGCCAGGTTTAATCCTTTGTTAACAGGCCAATTGCCTCCTACTGTGCATCTATCCCAAAACTTCATTACTGATGTCAACAGTGGATGAATATTTAGGTTTCCGTTTCTTGACTGCTGTAGATAATGCTACAGAGGATGCTGGGGTACAGATGTCTGCTCAATCAGATATCTGCTGATTTCATCTCTTCTAGATATATGTCCAGGTGTGAGATTTTAAAATAAATGCACAAAACTTGCTTTGTCAGATTGCAAGCAAGTATGACTTGGGAATGTTCTGCTGGCTGGAACACGTTCATGAGCCTGGGATTACACATGCTTTTATTTCTCAGAGCTGTGTGTTCAGTGCATGTGCTCATTTCTTGATTTAGCTATGACATACTTGGGTGGGGAGTTTTTGAGTACTCCAAGTTTTTGGACTTTAACCTTGTCTGAAGAACAGCTGGCAAAGATCTTCTCCCAAGCTATCCATCGTTTCTTCTCCTTAGCTGTTTCTCTCACTGTATGAAAATCTAGTACAGTCCCATTTATTGATTCTTAGCGTGTTTTCCTCCATCTTTGGATTCTTATTCAGGTGCTCTTTGTTTGATTTTGGCTTCAGGTGTTTCTGTGGCATTTTCTGTCTAAGGTTCCAAGTCATATATCTAGGTCACGCATCCCTTCTGAACTGATTTTGTATCGGTCAAGAGCCAGGAACAATGGCCATTTTTCAAATGTAAATGTCCAGGTTCCCCAGCTTCCTGTTAAAGTGTTGATCTTTTCTCCAAATTAAATCTGGGCTCCTGGGTCCAGAACCAGACGGTTAAAGCGTGTGGGCTGGATTTTGTGTTCTCCATTCTTCTCTCTTGGTAGATGTCTCTGCTTTTGTATCACTGCTATGCTGCTTCTGCTACTATGGCTCTGGAGTGTAACTTGAGGCCAGGTATTGTGACACATACAGCCGTGATCTTCTGCACATGACTACGTTGAGTTTTCTGGACCATGTGTGCCTCCATATGAATTTAGAATGTTTTCTGTTCTTTGAAGAACATCGTTGATCTGCTGGTGGGAAATGTATTGCATCTATAGACTGGTAACGTGGTTCTTCTGTTGTTGCAAGTTCTGCTAAACATTTCTGGTTTTTTCAACAATTTCTTTCCCCAGTGTTCTGAAATTTTTCTTGTTATCTATCAACTCTGGAGTTAGATCAACATCTAAGTATTTGGGAAGTATTTTGAGTGAAATTGTTTCCTTAATTTACTTTTTAGGTTGTTTATTATTTATTATTGGTTCATATAAAACTACTGATTTTTTTCACTGATGTATATTATGGTACATTTTAAAATTATTTATCAGCTTCAAAATACTGAGAGGGTCTTTAAATCAAAGATCACATCATCGGCTGAGAGTGGTGGTGCACACCTGTAATCCCAGCACTCGGGAGGCTGAGGCAGGAGGATCAGTGTGAGTTTGAGACCAGCCTGGGCTACAAAAGTGAACTCAAGGCCGGCTTGAACTCTATTGTGAGTCCCTGTCTCAAAAAGATAAAAAAAAGAAAAAAGAAAAGAAAAGAAAATCACATCATCTACAAGCAAAGATAGTTTGAATTCTTCCTTTTGAATGTGTATCCACTTTCTTTCTCTTGCCTAATTGCCCTAGCTAAAATTGCTAGAGACATTGAATAAGAATAGAGAGAGTATACTTTCTTACCTTGTTTCTGATTTGAGAAAAAAAAGTTTTTCCTTGGAAATAGAGGATGTAGAACGATCTTGGCATGATTTTCCTTACAGGTCCTTAAACAGATCCATGAATTACTCTGCATCAACTGCACTTGCTGGTGTGATTTAACTTACATACTGTATTGCATTTATATGTTGAACTACCCTTATATTACAAAAATACAATAGACTTGATTATGCTGTATAGGATTTTAAATATGTTGTTGAATTTATTTATTTATTGATTTATTTTGTCTTTTTGAGACAAGGTCTCACTATGCAGTTCAGGCTGGCCTTGAGCTCACTTGTGTAGCCCAGGCTGGTCTCGAACTCGCACCGATCCTCCTGCCTCAGCCTCCCGAGTGCTGGGATTACAGGCGTGTGCCACCACGCCCGGCTTGTTGTTGAATTTAGTTTGCTAATTTATTAAAGCTTTTTTTGTACCTATGTTCATGAAGGATATTAGTCTCGGCTTTCTAGAATAAGTTTGGAAGAATGCCTTTTCCTTCGATTTCATGAAGTAGTTTGTAGGTCATTTTCATTAGTTCTTCTTTGAAGGTCTAAGTAAATCCAGCTGAGAAATCTCATGGACGGGGGCTTGTTATGGTTTATGTCGTTATCCCCCCAAAGCCTCATGCAGTCATGGGCGGGGACTTCTATAGATTGAGACTTGACTCATGAGTCACTGGGATTATCTGTTTTAGTACTGATCTAGAGTTTGAGACTTGATCCATGATCCCTGGGATTATGTGTTAAGTACTTCTGGGATTATGGGTGTAGCCTAAGGCAGATAAGCTGAAGCGGACAGCCTGAATGTAATATAAAGAGAAACAGAGAGACAGACTGAAGCTGTTGCTCTCTGCCCCTCTGGTTGGTCAGTTGCCTCTGCCACCATTCTCGCTGTACTCCTGCCATGAACTGCTGGTCTCTACCATGTGCCTCTCTGCTTTGGATCCAGCCAAGAATGGTCTGAAACCTCCAGTAACTGCGAGCTAAACAAACCTTTCCTTCCTTCATTTTGAGTGTTGGGTATTTGTCCCAGCAACGAGTGAAAAGTAAGTAAGACAGGGCTTTTCTTTTAGAATACTTTCTATAACTGCTTCAGTCTCATTGCTTGTTATTAGTTTGTTTAGGTTTCCTGTAGCCTCTTGGTTCAGTTTTGTTAGGTCATATGTTATTTGGGAATTTGCCCATTTCTTTTAGTTTCTCTAGTGTAATAGAATATAGGTTCAAAGTAGCCTGTAATAATCCTCTGTATTTCAGTGGTTTCTATTATACATCCTTTTCTTTTCTATTCTGTTTCAATTTGCTTTTTCCTTCTCTCTTTTGGTTAGTTTGGCTATGAAGTTTTTACTTTAGGTGCTCAGAGCCCTGCAATCTCCTCTTAGAACTCACTTTGTGCATCCAAGAAAGACTGACGTACTGTACCTGTATTTATATTTTCACTTGACTTAAGTATATTTGAATTGTCTCTGTGGCATTCTCAAATTTTCCCTTATAATTTTATGAAATAAATTGTCCATGTGATCACATTGTATCTTAGTGATATCTTCTACCCCAAAGTGGTAAGCTTTGTTATTTTAAATGTACCCCTCTGTTCTTGGGTGCTCTGTTCATAAACTTTTGTTGGGATAGAAGTGTTCTAACTTCTGAAGCTTCTCTTCATGCCCCCCCCCCCCCCCCGGGCCAGCCGGGCCGGCATGGTGCTGCCCGCAGGCCAGACTTTCTGCTCAGTCTCTCACACACCTTTCGTGCTTTTTCCTTCAGGGAGGCAACTTGGCTCTTCTTCCCACCCTCTACCTCTCTGCTGAGTTTGCTCCTTCGCGTCTCTCACTGTCTGCTTTATTTCCTGCTCCTTTTCCTTATATTCTGTGGGAAGTCATTAGTCATTTTCAGCCATTTCCTTGGCATTCCATCCACGTCTGCAGCTTTGCCTGGTGTGGCTGAAGAACTCTGACCTCGGAGGCATCAAGCAGCCTTGTCCCACTTTGATTCCGCTCTTTCTGTGTTGATATTTGTGCATCGCTCAGGATGGGTAGCTCTTCCGCTTTTATGTGAAAAAATTCTTCATGCCCATCCATTTTTTGAAAAGTTGATCACCAAAGCCATTTGTGCTTGTGTGTGTGGTGTGTGTTATTTCATTTCATTCATGAATCTTTTGTAGTTTTTTTCTTGTGGAAATTTCAACTTTTTGGATAGTCTAGGTATTTACTTATGTATTTTTTTCATAACTATGGGATTGCTTTTCTTATTTCTGTTTTGGAAAATTCACTATTGGCATACAGTGATGCTAATGATTTTCTTCATTGGTTTTCTGTTATGAAACTTGAGTGATGAGTTATTGTTCCTCATATTATACGATCCTGCCTGGAGCACACAGTTACAGTCTCACTCCATTTTCCAAATTGAATGTTTCTGTGTTCTTTATCTTACCCAATTACTCTGGCTAGAACGTCTAGTACTGTTACATAAGAGTGAGAGTTGGCGTTGCTGTCTTGTTCCTGACCTGTGAGGAAAAAGCTTTCATCCTCTCTTATTCGCTATGATGTTGGACACTGATTTATTATATATGGACTTTGCCGTATCAAAGATTCTTCCCTCCATACTTTATTTGTTCAGCATTCTGATGGGGAAGGGATGCTGACTCACCAAATGCCTTTCCTTCATCTCTGAGATGTTGATAGGGTTTTCTTCTATTGCTGCTTTTGCCTATTCTACTAGGCAAATGATATTATTTGCATCATCTACTCTATTAATTTGCATATGGTAAACTGTCTTTGGACCCCAAGAATAAATCTTGCTTAATTATATGCAATATTTTTCATGTGATGCTGGATTTCACTTGCTAATATTTTATTGAGGATTGCATCTGTGTTCAGCAAAGGTACTGTCTTGTGGAGTGGTGTGGTACGTGTGTGTGTGTGTGTATTTGATTGTGAGTGCTGAAAGTAAATTTAGCAGAATTCCTTGCTGTTCAGATCTTCAAACAAGATTGAGAAGTGTTGGTATTTGTTCTTTTCATTGCTTGATAGAGGTTTACAGTGGAGCTATCTGGTCTTCAATCTTCCTTTAAGATATTTTTTATTAATAACCCAAAAGCTTATACCCTTATTGATTTTTTTTATGTTTTCTGTAACTTCCTTATTCAGTTTTGGTATAATGTCCATGTTCATTTTTTATAGGCTTTCAAATTTATTAGCAGGGGATTGTTGATATTAAACTCTAACCATCTTTGGCATGAATTGCAATGTCTGTTCCTAAACTCTAACTTTAATTTTCATATGTATTTATTCTTTTTTTAGACATGGTCTTGATGCATTGTTTAGAGTGGGCTTGAGTCTGCTTTGTAGCCCAGGCTGGCCACAAACTTGCATTTCTTAATTCTTTATAAAAATGTTTTCTTCTCCTCCCTCTAAACTTTCTTGTGCTCTTCATTCACAGAAGTTCTATTTCCGCTTTCTCTTTCAATTTTCTTTAAATCCCTTCTTTCCACACTCATACAATGTCCTATTGCCCTTTCCATTTGATAAAATTCTTTTTCATCCTTAATATCCATCTTCTATTTTGTTGTTTATGTATATGTCATGTTTCTCACATAAGAGAAACATGTGAGATGTATATTAGATTTATTTCACTTTGGAGTGTGTCCTTGAGATGTGTCTGTTAACTTAAGCAGCTCTTTCTTGATAGAATTACAGCATTTTCTTTGCCACTCATCTTGTGATGGGCATAGGTATGGGCTGTTTCTAAGACCTGGCTATCATCAGTTTTGCTGCTATAATCATGGTATGGCTATTGCTAGGGCATGATGGCTTTACCACTGTAAAGAAGATATCTAGACAAGTAACACTTGGGCCACCTGGAAGCTCTGCCTTTGGTATTTGAGGAATCTCCAGACTGCTGTCCATCAAGATTATACCAAATAATGCCATAGAGGATGAACTATGCCCACCCCTGCCTTGCCAATATTTGCTATTGGTTCATTTCTTTGTTTTTTGTATGTGATATGTTATTTGAATTTTCATTGCTTGAGTGGCCAGTGATGTGGAGTATTTTTTTTTCCTGTACGTATTGGCCGCTCATGCTTCTCCATCTGAAAATGTCAGTCTATTTTAGATGCCCATTTTTTTTTTATCTAGTCTTTAAATGGGGAGGTCTGTGGAGTTTTGTTTTAGTTCTTTTTTTATCCTAGATATTAGTCCTTGGAGGAGAGCTGGGAAGTATATTTTCCCATTACGTAAGGTGCTGCTTCACTCTGTTGGCAGTTTCCTTCACTGCACAAAAGACTTAATGTGCCTACTTTTGTCTTTTCTCTTTTTCCTAGGTGGTCTAGCTGTGAGCTTGTCAGTCTTGTTTTGTTCATGATGGAATATTTTTTAAAAATCTATTTAACCTACCTTGCAGTTTCCATGTCATAAATGTTCCATTGAGCAAATGATCCACAGAGCCACAGACACGGAAGCTCCTATATTCTTCACTTGCCTGCTTTATTTGATCAAAACTCAAAGTTCCCAGGAAGCAATCTTTTCCCAAGTCTAGTTCCCTGCAGATTCTCTGCCTATAGCTTCTATGAAAAAAGGGAAGATACTTTCCTCAGGTTTTATCTCCCTATAATAAATCTGTGAGAGAAGGAATGGCGATTTTCTTAATAAAAATTCAGGGTTAGAAGGAAAGATTTAAATAGGTAAAACACAACAAGTGTTTGAAACCATCTCCCATGTCTCTGTCTCTGTCTCTCTGTCTCTGTCTCTGTCTCTCTCTGTCTCTCTGTCTCTCTCTTTTGTACTGGGGATTGAACTCCCTAGTACAAACCCTGTGCTTCCCAGGCAGGCGTTTATTCTACTGAGCCATCTCCCATGCTGATTAAAACCATCGTGTCTCCCTTTAGCTATGTAATTCTTTTTTTTTTTTCTTGTTTTAGAACTTTTGTTTGTTTGTTTATTTATTTATTTTTATGGCTGCCTCAGAGTGTCCTGAGGGCAGGGCTGGTGCAGCATGTGGTGCTGGGGATAACACCACGGTTCCTGCAGCTGCCTAAGCTTTCCTAAGCAGGTGCTTTAGACCACTGAGCCATCCTGCCAGGCCCCTAGCTATGTAATTATTTTAATATGCGTATTGAGTGCAGAGTAAGTGACAGCTGAGTCACCATCCTATGCCACCTGAAATGTTTGCTAAAAGCGTGTCTAAGTGGGCATGGGGCTGCATGCCTGTAATTCCAGTGCTGCAGAAGACAGCCCCAAGAAGACAGAAGCAGGAGAAATACAATTTCATGCCAGCTTCAGCAACACAAAGATTTAGTGAGATTCACCTTCAAAAATCAAATGTTAACAGAGGGGCGGATGACTGCTCCATGTGAAATCACTCAGCTCAACCCCTCACACCTCAGTACAAACACAGAAACCAAAACCAAGCTGAGCCGCCAGCTGGCTTGACAGCCTCTGAAGCTGTGTCCCCAGCAGGCTCCTCTGAGTGCTGGTTGGTCTTAAGAAGGAAAGAATGTTTAAGGGCATAGCTGCTGGGGCATCCTCTGACTTCCCTCCCTGCATTTCCCCCTTGATAGGGGAGTTTCCTCCAGTATGTTTCGGAGGATGGGCTCTCCCGGGGTCCAGATGCCTCAGGAGTCCTGCTGTGGCCGTACTTATAGAGAAGATGGATCAGATGGAGAATAATAACTTATCATAAGCTTAATTAAGTACACAGCTTATCAAGAATTATGGGAGCCGCTTCTAATGAAAATTCACCATGTGATACCAAACCTGCATCTCTTTGCCCAACTTCTGAAATACAGTCAGGATCGCTGTGCAGCACACAGATTGCTGGTGCTTACACGCACATCCCCTGGCTCTGGCTCTGCCAGCCAGACTGAGGAGGTGGCCTTGCCAGTGACCCAAGCCTGGTGGAAGACTGAGTCTGAACCACAGTGCCTCTAACACGCAGGCCCAGGGCTTTCCTGTGAGCTGGCTCTAAGCTTTCCCTTTATTTTTCCTTTTGTGATTCTTATCGGCAGGAGATGATGAAATGTTGCAAAGGAAAAAGCCACGTTGTTTCATAAGGGATTTTCAAGAGTAACAAGTCGGATTCTAGGACAGTCCTCCAGTCAAGGAGCACCGGCTGCCATTGCCCATGCTGCAGTCCCCGGGTGAGCTGTGGTGGCGAAGCGTTCTATCTCAGAAGTTGGCATGGCAGAAATGATCTCTTAGGAAGATGGTTATTCACTTCTGGAACTATTTGTGCGGAGAGCAGCTAACTTTACCCAGTGCTCTTTGAATTAACACCCTCGCCTTTCTCACAACTTTCTTTTGGATTTCCAAGGTAAACGCCAGTCTTCTGGAAAGATTTTTCAGAACAACTAGAGGACAGCGAGGAGATCAGATTTATCGCCTTTTAAATTCCTTTTGTCAAGGAATTGTAATAGACACTTAGGTCAAATATAGCTCACTCCTCACTCATTACCTTCGCAGTGCTCCATGCTCACCTTAATCTTCATATATTTTTAATTCATGCAGATAAATCATTGGGAATAGAGTAAGCCCTGCTGTAGTGCTCTCTGTCCTTTGCCCTAGCCACAACCCCTCATGAGATACGGGAGCTTTCAGTTTTGATTCTTAGGTTGAGTGTCCCGAACAACAAACATAAAAAAATATGCCACTTTATTACACCAGAGCTTCTGCTTTTCATTGTCATACACAATGGAAGCCATAAATGCTCAATGATCGCTATCAGGTATTGTCCTTCTCTTGACTTCGCACCGCTGATATTAATTGGCATAACGCTTGTTAAATATCCTTTTAATAGATTTATGTATGGGATCTCCATTTGGAGTTGAAAGTGACATTGTCATTCTGCAACCATAATCCAAGCCTGGAATGCCAAATTTGATTTTCAAAATATTAACTCCAGATGCACATGCATTTGGTACCTGTCCTTGCTGCTAGCTGTGACCCTGCTACCCATTTTGAGTAAAAGGAAGTAAAGATAAATTCTTGGGAACTGTCTTTCTTGTGTAAATTGAGGGAGGAAGATCCCAGAGCCCCATGCTCTGCTAGCCTGCTTGCTGCCTCTGACTCTATGCAGTCATCAGGGCTGCTCTGAGCTGCACGTGGCCACGCAGCAGCACTGTCTGAGGACAAAGGACAGAGGATGTGGGGGAGGGCCGACGTGGGGGAGGGCCGATCCCGGTTGATGTTCCAGTGCAGGATCACCGCGGTTAGCCGGCCACACTGCTAGGCGGTGGTGGAAGTGTGTCTGTCTAGAGCCACTTTTGTCTGGGTAATATTTTACAGCAAGTAAAAAAATTTAGAGGCTGACCAGATTTGAGACTCTATATAAATATAGTCTGGAGGACATGGAAATAATACAGAAAAATGAAATGGTTTTTCTAGGCAAAGGGAGCAAGAGGCAATATAACTAACTGTGGCTGAAAGAGAATGCTCCCCTGCCACTGTAGAAGACACCTTTGAAAAATGCATGACTCAGTATGGCAAGCTTTGGGGGTACTTCTGAATCTATGCTTTTATGTCTTTTTGCAGCAAAAATATTATTTTGGGTTTTCTTTTTCTTTTTGTCTTTTTGAGACAAGGTCTCGCTATGCAGTTGAGGCTGGCCTTAAGCTCACTTTTGTAGCCCAGGCTGGTCTCGAACTCGCACCAATCCTCCTGCCTCAGCCTCCCGAGTGCTGGGATTACAGGCGTGAGCCACCATGCCCGGCTCTTGGTTTCTATTTTAAACTTGAATCTCAAGGTAACGCTGCGATTTTCTTCCCTAACGTACGCAGAGGCCTGCATTCCTTCTCTTACCCCATCTATGGGCACAGTGTCCTTTCTATTTAAAGTTCAAAGCTAAATTGACCAAACCTACTTAGTTATATTTCATTAATTTTCAGTTCAATGACATGATGCACATTCATGTGAGTTTTGTTCAGAATAAACAGATGTAGTGTAGATTTCGAAAAGAAAGTAGAGAAGAAAAAATAAATATTAGTCTCCCTTATTTTGGTCATGGGTAAGGCAGCGGAGTGAGAACATCATGCTTGGTTCTTTCCCCGCTTTCAGGCTGATACACTGTCTTTTAAAAACGATTTCTGCCCTAGTTGTTCAACTTCAGGCATTTGTGCCTCATAATCAAGCTTTCAAAATCTCTTGGCTTCTGACTTTTTAAAGCTAGGAGAGAAGCACGATGCTTACTCATCATTTCTAAAATGTCACACTATTTCCTGTGATAGGATCTTCAAGAAATCTATACAAATAATCTTCTTTTGGATTCTAAGTATTACATAAGCCCTACTAGCTCCCCAAATCAACTCAGGTAAGGCCTGTATGTAGTCATTGTTGGTATCACGATTATTTGTATATTCAGACATCAAGGTACAAACCAAGCACTGAAGGCCTTCTGTGAGGGGTTTCACTCTGTGTCTAGTGTCTGGAACAGGAAGGCTTTCATGTTTTTTTGCTGGGGAGACTCCCTGGGAGTCTAGAAACTGTAGTTTCATTTTTATCCCATAAAAGTCATGAAATATACTGACAGGGCAATTTCATCATTTTGCTTCTTCCTATAAATCTTTAAAAATTTTTTAAAATAAGGAGCTAATTACCTTACTGCATAAACTATAAACATACTCTTAGTGATTCTGCAAGTTCCCTCTGTCCAAAACTGTATGTATTTATTCAAAATTGTTTGAAGTACAAAGCAGAAAACAGAAAAATCAGTGCTGGGTTTGCTTGAAATTAATCTTTTAACTTAGATATATCTAATTTATCTACTAACTACAAAAGCTGCACGTATGTTTTCTGTGTTTAGATTCTAAAGAAACAATCCGTGCTACAAAATGTTACTGCCACCTGCCACATGTTTCCTACTAAAGAAAGAGACAGTGAGAGAAATTTTTAATAAGGCTATATCACGTTCCATCTTACCACTCCTTCAGATGCCTGGGACTTTTTTGCTTGACAGAATTTGGGACAATTATACTGTCCTTTGTGTTTGGAGATGACGCGCAGACAGGTTATTTCCTGAGCAATAACAGAGCTACGTGACCCGCTGTCCTTGCCAGGAGAGAGCCTATTTTGTAGTTGACAGCAGCAGTCACTGAGGAGAGACCCTGGTGTCTGAGGCCCTATCGTCTTTGAATCTGCTGAATCTGTTTGATTCCTCTGGCTATAGCGTACCCTAGATTCTGTCTTGCTTTGCTATGAGACACTGACACCTCTTTTTGCAAATTGTCTCTGAAGTCATTCTCCTTGTCCCTGGCCTCATGTGTAGTCATTTTCCAAGTCCTACAGTCCCTGAACTTCGGGTCCGGCACCGCCTTCTCCATCCTCTTGTCAGTGCAGGACGGTGAGCTTCTTCGTGAAGGCAAGTAGGATCTGCTGCATTCAGCTTTCCCTGCATCTAAAATGCTCCAGTAGAATATTTCTCTAACAATGCATTAGATCAATATAATCTTATTAATGCGTGCCAGAGAAAAGAGAAAGAACTTTTAGATTGATAGGTCTCAGTTACAGTGTAACAGGAAGAACAACAATGCCAGTACCCATTTCTGTCTCGCATCTTGATTTCCATAGTCCTTTCAAGTATAGCACATAAATTTCTGTCACATGGCTGATGATTAACAAAAGGGCAAGTCATCGGTCTCTTCAAGCCCTGCAAAGTACTATCAACAGGGATACTTTTAATCATGACTCAACTTTCTTCTATAATTAGCACGTTTCTTTGCAAAACATAGGAGATGGCCAGAATGCCACGCAGATGGCCCACCTCAGGATAGACATCTTTCTTTTTATTCTTTGTTTTTACGGCCATTTTCTTTTCCTTTTTATTCTAAAGAAAAAAAAAATAAAATAAAATAACAGTAGAATGGCTTCCAAACAAGTTAATAGTAGAGCAGTGACTAATAATAATACATTGCATATTTTGTCTTTATACTAGTTACAGAGTACAAGCTAAATAAAGATACCTTTTGGAAAACATGTTAGCATAAAGCTTCCTTTCCAACTGAGCAAAAACAGCTGCATGACTGCCTTAACTATCCTGAGTATAAGGTAGCCGTCTTCCTCCATGTTGCCCTAGTGACTTCCGTGCACCCACCGGGCTTCATCTTCAGTGCTCTCTCTGGCTAGCTCTACCTCTACACAACTTCTGCAACATCAGAGCCTTCTTCAGTGTTCTGTAGCCTCTTGCCATGGGTTCAGATGTGATCTTTATGCAAATACGCTTCGAATCTCTCTCTTGTCTGATAGGCATCAGGGCTTGGGGGTTGCTCAGTGACCACTGAAACGGATGCTCGCTAAAGCCTCTTTCCTGTGACTCCTTCACTGCTCAGAAGCAGGGTCACCACTCTCCTCCTCCTGGAATCTTTCCCCTCCTGCGGCCTGCATCTAACAGGCCGCAAAGCCGCTCCCTCTCCCTTTCAGCATCAGGCACCCCTCCCTGCCCACTCGCCAGGGTCCCAGCGAGGCTCTTCCTTCCGCCCATCCAGCGTCCCCTTGCTGGTCTCCCTGCCCCAGCTCCAGTCACTCTGCGCACCACTCTGCACTCACTGTGTTCAACAGTGATTTCCGAATTCTGTTTCTCTTATTGTCATCTTCCATTCATGCGAAATCGGACAGACTTGCCCTCTCTGAGGCAGCCCTGAGCGCGGGAGCTGGTGTGCGCTACCGGACCACGGGCTTACCCCTGCCTCCTGTCATCACTGACCCATCACTTCCTGAAGCTCTCTCCTTCATGCACAACTGAGCATCAATGCTCAGTTGCCTTAGATAAATAAATTATTTATGACTGGATGACAAAATCATACCTCGGACATAGTGCCAGGGAATATACTTCAGAGAAATTAAAATATGCTCCATCATTCTTGATAGAAATGGCTCGAAGGGGGAAAGATGATTAGGTAATCATCATTACATTATATGCAACTATACCAAAATTTCGTATTAAATACTACTGCACTCTTAAAAGAAAGGTGAGCTGGGACGAGGCTCATTTCCTAGAAAGACTGTGATATCCTCAAGGCTGTCAGCGACACTCCTTGTTACTTG
>PVJA010003663.1:58060-93127 GCA_004027025.1 Myocastor coypus
GTCTTTTTGGGCCAGGGTCTTGCTATGCAGTTCAGGCTGGCCTTGAGCTCACTTTTGTAGCCCAGGTTGGTCTTGAACTCACACCAGTCCCTCTGCCTCAGCCTCCCAAGTGCTAGGATTACAGGTGTGTGCCATAAAATCTGGATTCAATGTTAATATCTCTGAAATTTAGTAGTTTCTTTTGGCAATGTTGTTATTCTGTTTTGTATTTTGTTGTTAATAGGAACAAATATGTGACAAATGGGTAGCTCATATTACATTATAACAATAATGAAAACTTACATTGTTGTCACCTGGTGGTTATGTATTTGTCTAATCTCTAGAGAGATTATTAACATATTAAAGTTAGGATGTATGGGACAGAGCCTCACAGAAGGATTTCTCCATGATCTTTTGCTAACTTTACAAACCAAGGCATTAATGATTAATGCAATGAAACCTTGATTCAGTAATATTCATAATGTAAACAATTCTACATATCAGTAAATATGCATTGAAGTATTTTTTTCCTGTACCAGAACAAATTCATTGACTGCCTTGAATTCCTCAAGGTGACACTATGACGGATGAGGTCATATCTTGTATCTAGTATAGAAAGGAGTCTTCTCTAGGTGTTTTGAGGACAACGTACACCTAGTATTGGGCATGACGTTTTCTGAGGCTAAAGGAGCAGATGCATCTAAGATTATTAAAATTAAAAGCACAAAATTGCTTATATATACTTTTTATCTTTTCTTTTCTGGGAAGCCTCATGATGACTTGGAAAACTCCACTGGCAGAAGTAATAACATGATCTGGGAGAAGCTTTTCTTGCCTCAGATGAAAAGTTTTCAGAGCATTTTTGCTGACCCAGGGGTTGGTGTTAGCTCCAGATATTTTGGGTTTTATTCTAATTAATCCTCTTAACTTCAGAGTTTTGTCCACCAGTAATAGACGAAATGTTCTGTGTGTGCATGGCAGAGGGGCAGCTGAGACCTGCGGGGGCCGAATGAACGGGCAGGGACAGAGCCCGACCGAGGCAAGCGAGCCTTGCCCCGGGAGACAATCCCACGGGATGCGCTTCCAGCACAGTGGCTGAAGCAGCGGTAATTCCTAGCTTTAGTGGTAAAGTCACAGGTAGATTATTTCAAAACAGAAAAGAAATTATGAGTTCGAGCTGTAAAATTGGGAGGTTCGTAAGGTATTCTCTCAGCTGAAGAATGTAGAATAGGGAGATTTTTTTTCTTGACTATGAGAATTTGAGGTAGGAAGGGTAACAGGAATATGTTTCTGAGGACGACATGGCAAGGCTTCGTTACTCACTGATTTCGTAGAGTAGAAATTATAGAAGAAGAGGAGTAAACCGGGTAAGAGGAAGTGATGATGTCACAGGCGAGAAAGCAACAGCAAGGAGAGCGGGAAGCAGGCAGCGAGATCGGGAAATCTCTTTAGTCCCCTGCGGAGCAGCACAGGAGCACATGCGCATTCCTCAGCGTGAAGGGAAGCACGAGAGGCGCGTGAAGTTCTGCCATACTCTGTCTCGGATACTGTCAATACACATGAAGCTGGGAAATCTCTAATGAGAAAAGTCTGCTGGGCTCCTGTTTCTGGACTCCGAGAGAAGCACGGTGTGGCTCCGCTCCCTGTCCTCCGGGGATAGGGCCTCGTGCTTGCAGCAGGGCCTCGCAGCGCGAAGCCACCGGAGGAGGAGGCCAGCGCGCGTGCAGGCCTGGGTCCGACTGCTCTGCGCACCCCTGACAGCCTGCGCGGCCTCCGCCAGCCTAGCTCTAGCCATAGCACAGAGACCGCACCTCTCACGCTCCTGATCTGTGAATTTATAAGTGAAGTTTCCAGCATTTATGTGTTTGGGAGAACACATCCAACCATAGCAGTTACTGCACTTTTACTAGATTATCTGGATTGACTCCTAAGAGAGAACACTGCATCCTGGAGACTGTGGAGAGGTTTCAGTTCCAGCAGGTACAGTGTCACGCGGGTGACGTGGCCTGCGACGGGACAGGGGTGAGCTGCTCTGAATGTCCCAGGCACAGAAGGGTGGATGTGACATAGGCACCGATGGAAAAGGCCAGAGGAGAGCCATGCAGCCCTCGCCACGTCGAGCGGTGCTTGCCTGTCGTCCTGCCTAGGAGAAGAGCTCAGTGGCGGCTCCATCGCGTGGGAAGTGGGGCTGCTGCTACCCTGGGGCCAGTGCCAGCAAGAACGCGGCCAGCGAGGGACAGACAGACTGGAGCTCGAGAAGTGGCAACCGCGGACTGGGGTCGTGATGTGAGACTTTGCTAGAACCCCAAAAGCGGCCAGAATGGGGGAGAAAGGCGCAGGCTTCGCGTGCGCGGGACCAGGAAGACTTGGCGGCAGAGTGGTTGTAAGTCTGGCAGCATGTGGTGCTGTGCACCAGCTACAAGGGGGCGAGAGCCCAGGGGACCAGGTGCGGAAGGGTCAGCTGAGAGGTGCCAGGCGTGGACTCTGTGAGGAAGAAGGGACAGCTCAGCGTGAAAGCCTGCCCTTCATCTGTACGCCTGAAGGAGGAAACTGCAGGAAAGGCTGGGAGTCCTGGGAGGTAGCGCAGGGGCCTCCTCGCCTGCCTGGCAAGAGAAGGAACCCGAGTTTGCTCCCCAGTACTGAAAAACTAAATACAAAAATTATTAATTAATTAATTTAAAAAGAATGAGCATAGCTTTCTTAATTGAATTTTTCCCTATTCAATTTCTTTGTTTTTCAGTAAAATAGTAATCAGCATTTCATTCATTACTAAGAAATATGAAATTGAGGAGGAAACACAGGCAACCTGCTTGTTCTTTTTGTTTTTAGTAGTTATCCTAATAAATATCCTACTATCTCATTGTGATGTTCATTTCTATTTTGATTAATTTAGTTTTTTATTATTACTTTTACTAAGAAATAACAATGTGACAGTTTCAAAACACATAGGTAGTACATCTCAATATTTGATACAATGCATATTGTTGTCCTCCTACTAGTTATACAGAGCCCAGGGTATAGGTGTTATAATTTTTCAAATCATTATTTGTACAACAAAATTTCTTCTCATTGAACTAAGAGAAAGTAGTTGTATACATAATCCAGTGTTTGACAATTGCAGTGGGTTATTCGTAAAACTGGCAATGTTAGAAGCTGTTGATTTTAGCCTTTTACAGCTCATCATTCTAATCTAGCTTCCCATTGTATGCCTTGTGGTTAAACTTTTCTGCTGGGTGGTTAAAGGCAAGTTTAAGCATGAGCTGTATAGCAAAATCCCCTCATGACTTACTTTGGAATCATGTACAGTGCTTTGTAGAACTGTTGTCAGTGTCAGCCATCTGGATGAGTCATGACCATTGGTTGACCTGTTTTCTCTCTGTGGAAGCCTGAGAGAATGTTTCCTCTCTAAGTGACTCTCCTTTGGCACACTATGTATCTTCAGTCCCTTTACTCTATAGCCGCATAATCTCCTTGAACAGAAAATTTGGGAAACCAATGAGTTGTAGAATGTTATAACAGGTTCTCTTATATTCTGAGTCCTCACTGACCTTGAAGGGCTATCCTTGTAGCCAAAGGATACATGGTCCTTGTAGCCAAAATATTGGCTATCCTTGTAGTGCTTGTTTTACTCTAATTTTTGGTCTGTAAACATATACTCTTAATCCACCAGAAGAAAAGCTCAGTGATACTATTACTCTATAACATAGGTACTTGAGCTTAAATCACTGTCTTTCTGAGTATGAAACATCCTAGAATTAACTTGAGATTGGTATTTTCTATCATCAATATTCTCACAAATCTCTATAGAATGTGATAAAAGCTGTTACACATTTGTCCATATTTAGAAATCTAAGTATATACAAAAGTGTAGCCAGTCAATCCTATGGTATTTTCCTAGTCTCTTACTCTCATTTAATACCCTTTTTTTGTTTTCTTGTAAACCATCCATTTACTTGAGAGAGAGAGAGAGAGAGAGAGAGAGAGAGAGTATATCAGTAACTGAAATTACACTGGAAGCAGCACACATCTAAAAGACCAGAATGTCAGGCATTTCAAGCATATTTTTATTGTTATACATTGCTATCTTCAGTGTCAAAAACACTTTGGAGGTTCCTATGACCATTATCTAATTCACCCTGTGTATATAAGTGCATGGCTTTGCCCCTGCCATGCTTGCTATCTTTTCTGCTTGCAGTCAATTCGTTGTTTATCTCTTATGTCCTTGATTTCCATTCAGCTGGGTTATGGCTCTCCATTTTTATTTCTTCCTTTGAGATCTTATACTACATAGACTATGTGATATTTACACATGTAGGTCTGGCTTATTTCACTTATGAATATATGTTCAGTATACATCCATTTATAGATGAAGTATTCCATTTTATCATTCTTTATAGCTGAGTAACATTCCATTGCATAAAAGTACATCTTTTTCAAGCATTTCTCACATGATGGGCATTTTGGTTGTTTCCAAGATTTGGCAATCACAAACTGTGCTGCTATAAACATATGTGGACAGGTATCACTATGACATGATGTTGTTAGTTCTTCTGGAAAAATTCCCAGTAGGGGGATAGCTGGATTGAATGGGATTTCTAGTTCTAGTATTTTAAGGAGTCTCCACACTGCTCTCCATAATTGTTGTACCAGTCTGCATTCCTACCAGCAGTGGAGAAGGGTTCCTTTTAACCCACGCCTCTCCAACATTTTTTGTTCCTTGATTTTTTTTCTTCTGATAGCCATAATTTCTGGGGTGAGATGGTATCTAAGTGTTGTTCTAATTTGCATTTCATGGATGGCTAGTGAAGTGGAGCATTTCTTCATATATTTGTAGGCTCCTTGAATTTCTTTTCTCTGAGAAGTGTATGCATGTCAGATGCCCATTTCTGGATTGGGTCTTTGAACTTGAGGACCCCAATGATTTTTAGTTCTTTATAGATTTTAGATAGAAGACCTTTATCTGAACACTTATTAGTTAAATATTTTTTCAAAATTTGTGGGCTGCTATTCACTCTCTTGCTAATTTCTTTTGACATGAATTTTTTTTTAGCCAGAGGAGGTCCCAGGTATTGATTCTTTCAGTTGCTAAATGAGCATTTTGATTTTTGTCCATGAATTTTTTGCCTACCCCAGTGTCTTCAAGATTTTCTCCCACGTTCTCTTCCAGGAGATTGAATGTTTTCCTTTTGATATTTACATGTTTAATCCATTTTGACTTTAGTTTACTTCATGGTGATAGACCTGGGTCAAGTTTTAGTTTTCAGCATGTGGAGAGCCAGTTTTTCCAGCTCCATTTGTTGAAGAGGCTGTCTTTCTTCCAATAAGCATGTTTGTCCCCTTTGTCAAAGTTAAGGTGGCTGAGTGTGTTTGTATTTGCTTCTGAATCTTCTAGTCTATTCCATTGATCCTCAGATCTATTTTTTTTCTTGCCAATACCATGCAGATTTTATCACTGTAGCTTTGTAGTATAACTTTAGGTCAGGAATTTTAATGTCTCCTGCCTTGTCTTTGTTGCCCAGGATTGTCTTTGCAATTCTAGGCCTTTTTTGGTTCCAGATAATTTTTAGGAATGATTTCTCCAGATCTGTGAGGTACGTTGATGATATTTTGATAGGTATTGCATTAAATCTGTATAACAGTTTAGGAATTATGGCCATCTTCACAATGTTGGTTCTTCCTATCCAGGAGCAGGAAATATCTTTCCACTTTCTGAAATCCTCTTGGATCTCTTTTTCATAGTACTGTAGTTTTCATTGAAAAGGCCTTTTACTTCTTTAGTTAGGTTAATTACTAAGTATTTCATTTTCTTCAGTGCTATTGTAAAAGATATTGTTCCTTGATTTTTCTCTCTGTGTTTGTTGTCTGTGTAGAGGAATGCTATTGACTTTTGTGTTGACTTTGTAACCTGCTATGCTACTGAATTTGTGTATTAATTCTAGTAGCTTCTTGGTGGAGTGTTTTGGGTCTTCCAAGTACATTATCATGTCATCTGCAAATAATGATAATTTAACTTCTTTTTTTTTTACCTACTTTTATTCCTTTTATTTCCCTTTCTTGTCTAAGGGCTGTAGTTAATGATCCCAGTACTATTTGGAATAGGAGTGAAGATAGGGGATATCCTTACCTTATGCCAGATCTGAGAGTAAAAGACTTCAGTTTTTCCCCATTTAAAATTATGTTAGCTATTGGATTGTCATAGATGGCCTTTATCAGATTGAGGTAGAGGCCCTCTATTCCAATTATCTGTAGGACTCTGAACATGAACAAGCGTTGGACTTTGTCCAAAGCCTTTTCTGCATCAATTGAGATAATCATGGGATTTTTGGCTTTGGTTCTATTGATATAGTTTATCACATTTATAGATTTGCATATATTGAATCATTATTGCATCCCTGAGATAAATCTTACCTGGTTCATGTTGTATAATCTTCTTGATGATTTGCTGTATCCTATTGGTGAGTATTTTTTTTTTTTTTTGAGGATTTTTGCATCTATGTTCATGAGAGAACTTTGCCTGTAATTCTCTTTTTCAGTTGCATCTCTCTCTGGTTTTGGTATCAGGGTAACACTTGCTAACACTTGCCTCTAGAAATGGCTTTAGGAGGATTGCTTCTTTTTCAGTTTCACTGAAGAGTTTGAGGAGTATTGGGATTATGTCTTCTGTAAATGTGCTGTAGAATTCCGTGGTGAATCCATCAGGTCCTGAATTTTTCTTTGTTGGTAGGCTTTTTATCACATTTTGTATTTCGTTGAATGTTATTGGGTTGCTGAGAGATTTTATGTCTTCCTGATTCAGTTTTGGTAATTTGTAGCCTTCTAGGAACCTATCCATTTCATCTGTGTCTTCAATTATGTGAGAGTAAAGATTCTCAAAGTAGGTATTAATGATCCTCTGAATCTCTGTTGGATCTGTAGTAATTTCACCCGTTTCATTCCTTATTGCTTGACTTTGAGCCCTTTCTTTCCTCTTTTTGATGAGGTCAGCTAGGAGCTGATTAATTTTATTTACTCTTTCAAAGAACCAGCTTTTTGATTCATTAATGCTTTGCATTATTTTCTTTGTCTCAACTGAATTAATTTCTGCTGTAATCTTTACAACTTCCCCGTATTTGGCCTTTTGATTCTGTTTGCTTTTCCTTTTCTAGTTGGTTTAGGTGCTGCATGAGTACTTGATTGTTCCCACTCTGCTTTCTTGATGTGTATTTTCAGAGCTATAGATTTCTCTCTAAGAACTGCTTTCATTGCATCCCATAAATTTCAGTAGGTTGTTTTTGAATTTTCATTAAATTCAAGATATTGTTTAATTTCCTGTTTAATTTCATCTGTAACCCACTGGTTGCTGAGATGGACATTATTTAATTTCCATGTATTTCTGGTTTGTGTTGTCATTTATTTCCAATTTCATTGCACTGTGGTCAGACAATACGCATGGGAGAATTTCTATTTTCTTGCATATTCTTAAGCATGACCTATGCAATAATATGTGGTCTATTTTAGAAAATGTGTCATGTGCAGCTCAAAAAGATGTGTATTCAGAAGTGGTTTGGTGGAACCCTCTGTGTATGTTCACCAAGTCTAGTTGTTCCAAGTTCTGGTTCAGCTCTGCTACTTCTCTGCTAAGTTTTTGTCTGTTTGACCTATCTTTTTCAGATACGGGTGTGTTGAGGTCTCCTGTTAAGACTGTGGTATTGGATATTCAATTTTTCATGTCCATTAGGGTTTGCCTTATATAACTTGCTGCTCCTGTGTTGGGTCCATACATATTTATGAGTGTCACCGTTTCATCTTGAAGTTTTCCCCTAATCAATATGTAGTGGCCTTCTTTATTTCGTTTGATCAGTCTTGGTTTGAAGTTCAGACTGTCTGCAAACAGGATTACTACCCCTGCATTTTTTTTTTTTTTTGAGGTGCTGGCGCATGTAGTATTATTTTCTATCCTTTCACTTTTAATCTGAGTTTCTTCATGAGTTAAGTACATTTCTTGTATATAGCATATTGTTGGATTTTGCTTCCTTATCCACTTTGCCAGTCTATTTCTTTTAGTTGGAGAATTGAGTCCATTTACATTGATGGCTATAATTGAAATGTATTGACTTATGATTGGCATGTCTTTTACTTACTACTGTTTACCCCTTTTTCTCCTGTATTTAATTGGTTGCCCAATTTGGTTGATTCTTTCTGTTCTCATTTGTGGAGTTTGGGTCATTTTGGTCCCTCTCTAAAATATCTTTTAGTATTCTGTGTAGTGTTGGATTTGACCTCATGAAATTTTTTAGTTGCTCCCTGTTGTGGAAGTATTTCACTTCTCCCTCTTACTTGAGAGAGAGTTTTGCAGGGTATAGCAGTCTGCGTTGCAATTTGTTTATGTGGAGGACTTAAAGCACTCTGCTCCGTGCTCTTCTTGACTTCATGGTTCATGAAGAGAAACCTGCTGTTATTTTGATGAGTTTTCCTTTAACTGTGATTTGTTTCTTTTCTCTCACAGCTTTTTGTATATCATTCTTTGGCTGGATTTCTTGGATCTTGACTATTATATGTCTGGGTGTGTTTTTAGTTGGGTTGATGTTATTTGGAGTTCTATATGCTTCAGTTAGTGAATGTCAGATTGTTTTGCCATATTTGGAAAGTGTTTTGCTATTACTTCTGCCTATATTCTTTTTATATCCTTTGTATCAACTTCTTTTTCATTGATTCCTATTAATCGTCTGTTGTTCATTTTTGCATCATCTTGCCAGTGTTGAATTATTTTTCCTGCATCCTAGTTATTTTTAAGAGGTCTTTTCATATCTTTTCACTAGCTGCAATGGTGTCTTCAAGTTCTGAAACTGTATCCTCACTTTCACCATATGGTTTTGCCAGCTTGTGATTGAGATTTTATTTTCTTGTATATCTCTTTGAAACCGTTTCATGCGATCTATTTCTTTTTTATATTTCTCAATCAGGGAATCCATCATTTTTTTATTCTCCTCTAATTTTCCTCAATGTCTTTTCTAGTAGCATTTAAGTTTTCATTATAGTTATCCTTTCTTTCTCTACTTCAGGGATTATTTCTGCTCTGATCTCCTCTCTACCTTCCTGCAGTTGTTCCCTTTAGATGTTATTACATTAAAGAAGTTTTTTATTCTTCAGAGGTTATTTCTGATCTGACTTTCTCTGTATGTTTCTGCAGTTGTTTTTGCACTTCAGATTCTATTAGTTCATGCATTTCTGTTTTTACTTCAGATGTTATCTTTGATCTGAGTTTCTCTATACATTTCTGCACTTGCTACCAATTCAGATGCTACCAATTTAGAGATTTTGGCTGCCTGAGTCCTGTTTTCTACTATGGTATTGTCTCCTGTGTTTGTTCTGGGTGGACTTGGGACCTGAGTTTGCATAATGCTCCTTCTCTTTATCATTCTGTATGATCTCTACACTGTGGTGAAGCTATACTGTTAGTGCCTATCAAAAGTTGCGGCTGGATCCACCAGTCTTGATCCTTTCCAGATGTGCCTGGCTGGGTCTAGCTGCTGTGCTCAGCTTCTTTCTCCTGCTACTAGGCATAGACCAGGATGGTTAGCGTGAGGGAGCACAGTTGCGGTTCTTGTGGCTGGCATGCAGAAGCACATGCTGGCTTGGAGGTCCCGGGCATAGGCTTGGGTCGTTCAGCATGGGCGGGCAGGGGCCAGTTTGATGGCTGGCCACACGGGAGTGCATGCCAGCAGACAGTTCCTACGTGGACACAGGCCCGAGTTGGTTAGGGTTCGCGGGTGGGAGCCGGGTTCCAGTGGAGGGCGCAGAGAAGCACACACTAGTGGAGTTGGAGAGGTCTGTAGCGTAGGCCCCAGTTGGTCAGCACTCATGGCTGGGGGCCCTGTTTGCTCTTAAGGAACATAAATTAAGACAAAAGTACTCACACAGTGGAATCAACTAGGCATTTTAAGATATTGAATCAATTCTTTCAATGTTTGTACATGTGCATATTATCTGGTAGGAGAGAGGAAATTGTCCCATAGCATCTAGTGTCTCATTTCAAAATCTCTGATATTTTATGTCTTCAGCTTTTGTTTAAATGTTTGTTTTCGGGAAACTTCCCTAGGATTTTAAGTGTAGACAACCTGCAGGGTATTTTATTGTTGAGTTAGCTTTATACGACGTGAGACATTATGTGCAGTGAAGACACTAAGATGAGCCCTGTTATTAGCAGGCACCTGGTTGTGGCACCCCTGTCTTAGAAAACGTAACACTATAACTTCTTGTCATTCGTCCTAATATTACAAGGTAAAATACACAATGTCAAGTGAAAGTAAGCCTATGTGTCCTGGTGTGACTGTCTTTGAGTTTAAAGATGAAAAAGCCCCTCCTCCTTGACTTAAGGCAGAAAGTAACCCGTCAGGCCCAGCACGCAAGCCACCACCAAAGCGGTGCATCAGTGTGAATGGCGGTGGAAAGAACTCCGGGCTCAGGCTGTGGTCAGGAGTCAAAGTCCACCTACGTAGTTACTCACTGCAACAGAGGGGAGGCTCCAAAGTCCTGTTTTCCCCATTTTTAAAATGGGTTTATTATAGAATGAAATTATACGGATTATACTTTAATCAGTCATTCTTCTTTCAACTATTTGTCACAGAAAAGAAAACTTAAAGGTTCATGTACCAGGATGTCCAGAGCTGGTTTTCCAAGGATTACTTAATTCCATAGTCCATCAACATTTTTAAGAAGAGAGAACTATGAACTGTGATAAAAAGCATTTAAATTACTTTTTAAAATTATGCTGTAAAAGACGCGTTGCCTTAATCCCTTAAGGCACTTCCCTCGGGGCTCGTAGCCTCCTGCTGGAGATGGGCAAGTCTTGCTTCCTGAAGTTCTGGAGTGACTGCATCATTGCCCCAGCTCAATTCGGAACTCAGCCTTCGTGGTCCTTGTGGTCTATGGGAAGGGGTGAAGTCACCCCAGGCCAGGTCTGGTGGCCGAGGTGGACGGTGACAGCCTATCATGCTCTTGTAAGTCTGCCTGTCCTTTGGATGTTGTTCTGAAGCCGCATTCATCTGATTTTTTGTAACACTTGGTATAGACACAAAAGAAGACTTCCAGAACTAATTGAAAAACTGGAAGAATGCTGTGATACATATATATATATATATATATATATATATATATATATATATATATATATCTCGAGAGTGGAAGTGTTTTTGAGAGGGATTAATGGCCCTGCTTTACTGCTTTTTTTTTTTTTTAAGTTTACACATTAGTCATCTATTAATTTCAGAGCTTGTTTGTTTTATACATAACTTTTTTTTTTTTTTTCTGCAAGAGGCCATGGGAGCTCCAGAAGTCCTATTCCAAATTGGAAATGTCCCCATGGAAGGAGTATCTTTCTCCAGGACTCTTGTATTGGACAACTTTTGCCAGAAACAGACTCCTGAAAACTGCTCCCAATTTTATTGGATGGAATGGGAGCGCTGGTGTCCCCATAAACTAGCCCGTGACATGAGGAAAGGCTTTCCTTTCCGTCTGAGGCGAGAACTGCATCGTGTTTCTGAAGTTGGAATACCTGGAGACTTTCGTGCCTTGCTAGTAATGGGTTTGAGGAGAATTCTGCGAGCAGCCAGACCACATAAAGAACATTTAATCTTTTAAAATGTATTACAGTCAAGGCACAACGCTAGTGGCCGTCTTCAAAGCCATTTCTGCTCCTCTCAGACACATCGAGGGCATCCTTATTCCTGTTTAGCCATCCCCTTGCTGAGGGTCTTTCTGCGGTGTGACCAGGTACCCGCGGCTGCCCTTGCTGGGCGCCCCCAGCGCCGAGCGGGCTTGGAGCAGCCATCCCGTGAGTCCCTTCCTTTATCCGCTGCAACAGCCACCGCATGGGAGTTGGCTCTTCCTTAAAGCCAAGGTAACAGGACAGCTACAGGGATTGAGCTGGGTCCGTGCACTGAGCCAGTCAGAAGCGCACAGCTAAAGACACTCTGGGAAGAAGGCTCCAGACAGGCTGCAGGACATGGCCAGGACAGCGCGACGGGTGGGGCAGGGAGCAGGTTCTGCCCGGGGCTCGGTGGCGCCGTGCAGCCATCATCTAAAGTGGAACACTCCTCTGGGCTTCCATCACACCTCGCACACCTGCTGCAAGGGATTCTCAGAGTGTGAATTCTGAGAAGTCTTCCCTTCTCCTTCAGGCCTATTGAAATAGGGACACTGGGCACACAACCAGGCCATCTGCGCTTCAGGGGACCTGTGGGTGACTCTCAAGCTTTGCAAAGTTTAAAAACTGCAGTGGTAAAATTTGACGAGTTAAAACTTTACTATTGGCTCAGCGCTCTGAAGCGCCTGCTTAGGAAAGCCTAGGCAATTGCAGGGACTGCAGTTCGATTTCCGGCCCCACATGCTGCACCAGCCCCACCCCCAGGGCAAGCTGAGCCAGCCATAACGTAAAATAAAATAAATAAGTAAAAAAGCTTTACTATTTTGTTAGGGTTACATCATTGCAAACCTCCAGAAAAAAAAAAAAAAAAAAAAACATAATAGATTAAAATACAACGGTTAAAGTACCAGGAAATGAGCGCCATTCGGGAAGCGTGGTGATGGCTCAGGCACATCCGAGGCACACGACTGCATGGTGCCCAGCCCTGGCACGACAGCTGGTGGTCAGCAAGTTAGCCATCAGCTTGGCACCCCCGTCACGGAGCTGTTGTACTCCGTGCCTGTCTATTACAAACAGATGTTGACCATTTTAATCCGAATCTGAAGTTTCTTGCTGTAAAAATACTGATCACTTTTATTTTTGCAAGGAAACATCAACTTAATCTGCAGACATTTCTACCTAAAACAGATGGAGGTCCTTTTCCCTGATAATCTTGGACGAACACGCTTCAGATAACTGTCAACGTTAATTTCAAGAAATGTGTGGTTTACTTCTGTCAAAAGCTATGTGGAGCTCCATTCATCCATTTATTCACTCACCAAGTTTTCTGCTAGAATTGAAATTTTCTAGGTTCTATTTCTAGATCACATTTGGTTTAGAAAACCTTATATTTTACCTTCCTTAAAATGATGCTGTTAGGATATAAAACACATAATTTGCTAGTTTCCATCTGCGACACTTCCAAAGGCCTTGTATTAAAGGGATCGTTCTCAGTTTGGCTCTGTAAGACAATGCTAGAAAACGGTGAGAAACGAGGGACTGGGCGGGGAATTGGGGTCACTGGCAGAATGCCCCTCAGGGAGCTGCTTGGGGCCCACTCCTACTGGCCCTCGTTTTGCTTCCTGGTGGCCTTGACTTGCATCATTTCTTAGTAGAGAACTTCAGTGCCTTGTCTACACCCCCAGTATTTTTTAAAAAAATTATTTATTTGGTACAGGGTCTCACTACACAGCTCAGACTCCTGGTGATCTTCCTGTTTTCAGCTTCCCCAGCGCTAGGATTACAGGTGTGTGCTCTGTGTGTGCCACCATGCCAGGTCTTGGTGGCCCGGTCAGCATCCTCTGGGTGGGGATGGTGCCAGGGATCAATCCTCATCCCTGTCTGAAATTTATATAGTCCAATCACAAATTGACGCAAAAGTTTCTGGATTAAATGTGTTATAGTTACCAATCTTATTTCCTTTAGTGCATTTGCTTAGAAGTGTTTATATATTAGCATTTAAGAATTCAGCTGTTTTGGTAGCTCATGAGTGCAGTCCTAGCTACTCAGAAGATTGAGGTGGGAGGATTGCAAATTCAAGGTCAACCTGAACAGAGAAGGAGAGTGAAAGAGTGAAATCAAGAGGAGGGGAGAGAGGGAGGGAGGGAGGGAGAGAGGGAGGGAGGGAGAGAAGGAGGGAGGAGAAAAAGAGGTGAGAAGAGGAGGGGAAGAGGAAGGAGGTAGAGGAAAAAAGAGAAAGAACACAAATGAAATTCAGCTTTACAAAGAATTAAAAATTAAGATGCAAATGGTCCTAAAGGAAATCATTTTAGCTCTTGTAAATCTAGGATTCCTTGCTGGATTTAAAATTCTGGTTTTTATAGTCATCTGTAGACATTATCAAAAAGACTAATTCAGTACAGTCTCTTTAAAAGTTCACAATTCCACTTAAGGTTCTACAAAGTTGTCTATTATGAATTAAACATGCTCATTTAAATCATATTAATTGGAGCTCCCTGAAGTTTTGAGATACTGATTTTAACACTAGGGGGTTTCAAGACAAATGAATGTCACTTACAGAAACATTAGCTTGCTCTTTAAAAATCTTAGCATTAGAGCAGGAGAGATACCTCGGCAAACTAAGCACCTGCTTAGGCAAACATGGGCACCAGGGTTCGATCTGTGGCACCACAGGCCATGCTGGCCCTGCCCCTGGGTGCCCTGAGCCAGCCATGGAGACCTGGTATGGTGGTGCATGCCCGTAATCCTAGTGCTAAGAGGCTGAAAACAGGAGGCTCGCTCTGAGTCTGAGCTGCAGCGTGAGACCTAGTACCAAATACATTAAAATCAATCAATCAGTCAGTCGATGTTAGTCTTGTACTCTCACGTATAAGAGGTTCTCATGCACTATGGGAAATCAAACCAAGTTATGGAAAACAAAGGTGTGCTGTTGTTGAGATTAACCTTTTATGGTAATATTAAAACTCCTTAAGTAATTCAGTTTTGTTATAATATGAAGTTTTATAACTTGTCATAATATGAAGCTATATAAGTTGTATAATTTAATTAGCACAATTTCAGCACCTGTAGAATGTCATAAATTTCAAAAGATTAATACAGTTATAATAGCATAGATAACATTTATAACTTCTGCAAAATGCAAAGCTAAGTTTTTGTCTAGTTACCCGTACTTATCCTAACAAAGCTACATATTGATCTACAAAAGCCGAGTGTCATCAGCAGACCGAAACCACATATATAATTTTGCTGTAGTCTAGGTATCAAAGGAATTTTCAAAGTTTTATAATTCGTCAATAAAATATAAAAAGAAAAATTATAAAGATGATATCCTATAAGTCCAGGGAGGACAGAGTAGGGGAGGAAAACCTAAACTATGATGTTACAGTATATGAATGTATTCATTATGTGTCATGAACACACACTCATTTTAAAAATCTAGGAAAAGAAAGAAAGAAAGAACAAAAAGAAAGACTTCTTTGTAAATACTTGGAAGTTGGTGATTCTTTCCAATGCAGTGTGCACCTGAGTGGGTGGCTAGAATGACAAGGAGGTGAAACTTTAGTATATTTAATGTTATTTATTTAAACAGCACTAGTGGTAACATGTATTTTGGTGCTACTGTGCTGTCCAATCCAACTTCAAAGCCAAAGTGTGAACGATGCAATTGTAGAATTGTATACTCAATGGTAATTCAAACGTGTGAGCTTATTTGTTGAGGTTTCTTTTTCCCCCAGTGGGTTTTAGAGCTCCTTTTCCTCCTTCCTCCATTGATTCAATTATATTTATTTTAGAATTGTGGATTTTTTTTTTTTTTTCTGTAGCAGGGATCAAACTCAGGGCCTTGCACTTGCCAGACAAGCATCTACTCCACTGAGCTATCACCCAGCCCCTAAAATGGTGGAATTTTAACACTGGCAAATGTTGTGTACCTCCCAAGGGAGTCCAGGGATATGCCTGTCCTCAGCCTTGTTCTTGCCATGGTGCTGATGCCCCAGCCGCTGCTCCTCCTTGCCTGCCTCATGCGAATGTCTGGACAAGAGCAGACTGAGATATGCTCTCTCAATTCCTTTCCTCTGCTATATAAATATTAGCAAATCTGCACATGCAATCGCGATTTTATGCCAGCAGGCTTGATGTAAACAAACTGCAAGACGCTGTACTGATCACAGGGCAGCTCTGCCCAGTGAGTCTGAGTTTCTGATTTTCTCAGCCACCTTTCAATACACCTTGTGCTGTAAACATGATTTGCCAAGCCTCTTCCTGGTAAGGAGTTAATTGAAGTTAAATATTCTGCATACTTGGATGTCAAAAGGAGTCTCACAATTTACTTAATTGATGGATTGGCAGGATATTGAATTGCAAATTTGAAATCATTTTTGCATAGAATTCTAAGGCCTCAGCCTTTCTCTGTTTAGCATTTCTGTCCTCAGCTGGCCTCAGTAATTCTTGCATTTGTATCTCCGCGTGGTTTTTCTTGCATTCAGTCAAACATAGTAGTTATGGGAATAGGTTCTGTGGTTTGCTGCCTGAGTTTGAATTCTCACTATTTTCCTGAAGAAAAAAAGGTAACTTGATAGAGTGTTTTAAAGAGTTGTCCAGGTTTTGGAAGTATTTAAGTACAAGAAAAAATAAGGTTACAGATGTAGTAGCCTAAAATATAGCCCAGCTCTGAAGTGTTCCGGTGTCTAGGAGATCGGGTCTGCTGAGCTGCTGAGCACAGGGATGAGGGCGGAGCCAGGGAACATTCCATAGAATCTGAACAACGACTGGGACGCTGCAAGGCAGGAGGGATTCCAAAAGGAATTCCATGTGTGCACATAACTATGGAACACTGGACAAGGGTAGCTGGGGTTTAGAAAACTAGAGTTAACTGTATTCTTATCCAAGTAAGTTCCAGGTGTTTTAGTGAGCCACTGTAGATCAAGTGAATCTGTCTCATCAATGCTTTCTCTCTCTATTAATTTCAGCTTCTTTAAAAATTTCCTTCTTGTAGACATTTTATTCCCTATTCCTATGGCCTGAGATTCTTCCTAGACACTGACCCACATTTTGCAAGAACTTTAGACCTTGGGTCTCCTTTGGCTGTCTTTTTCTTGCATTCTTTCCTTGTTGTGTGTTTTGCTGATAATAGAAACAAAAGAGGTCAATTAAAAGGAATATTTAACAGTTGAAACTCAAGGATATAGTGTAGATGAAAGACCAGAGTAGTTTGTCATATTTACTGGTGGACTCTTGTATATACTGTATCTTCTTGGCAAAGATATTAAAATGAGAAAAAGAATATACTCTACTGAAAGAATATACTCTACTGAAAGGTGAAAATTTAAGTGATAGGTTGTGTCAAAAGCTAAAGAGGATATTGAGAAACTAAGATCCTCCGTACTAGTCAGTAAATGTAAAATTTTTCCACCCACTTAGCATACTCACAGAATCTAAATAATATGACAAATATAGCATGACATATATGAGCAATACATGGTCTCAAAAGGCAGGCAATAGGGTGTTTGTAGCAGAACTATATTGAACAATCTAGAACAGGAAATTCTCCAAATTCCCGTGAGCTATAGAAAGGGCAAATTGTTGTGCAATCGTACTCTAGGGTACTAGGCAGCAATGAAAATGCAAAACCTAATGGCACTGGCAACTATGTGACACAAATTACACAAGCTTATGTTGAACCCAGCTAGACAGAAGAGCATACACATCATGACTCCCTTTGCATGGCTAGAGTAGGCTGAGCTAATTTATTCTCTTAGAATTTACAGGGTGTTGGATGGTGCTTATTCCCCATGAGATAAGTCACTGTGTGGCTTAGAAACTCAGAACAGCAATAATTCATTCTTCTCAAATATTCTGGAAGTCAGAAGTCCTAGAATGTCTTAGCTGTGTGGTTGTGGCCTAGTGCATTCCATGGCGTCAAGGTGAAGGTGTTATCTGAGGCTGCTGTTATCTGAAAGCCCTGGGGGAGCTGGAAAATCTGCATCTGAGCTTACTTTCTAGTCCTGTTGGACCCCGTCCTCCTTGCCTTGCCAACTCTGGGCTCAGTTCTTTGACACAAGGGCCTCTACCTAAGAATGTTTACAACAGAAGCGATGATGTTCACAGAGCAAATAACAGGCGAGAGGGAGTGTGCGAGACGGGACCCACCGGCTTGTTCACAGCGGAGCATGCGCAGTTGTGTAGCATCATTTCGTCTGTGGCTACTGGGGTCATGACTCTGTACACCGTCGGGGGATGAGTGCTGTGAGCCCGCTACCCACTGGTTGGGACGATGGGGCACAATAGTGAGGCTGGCTATCACACCTGGTGAAATTTCACATTAATGGCTTTGAGAAACTTGATGGTATAAGAATTGATATGAATCACATAAATAGTCGGGAATTCTCACAGAGAAATGGTGAAATAGTGAAAAAACAAGCATTTTAAAGAAGTAATTTATTAATTCTGTTAAAACAATCAGAGAGCAAGGATGATCACATAACATTACTGACACAAGTGCAACCTGACAAAACTGAATATTTATATTTACTAACCAACTATTATGAGTAAATCAAATAAGAAGATGAGGATAGAAAAATTTTGAAAGATAAAAGTCTTTATCTTATGTTGTCACTGGATACACTTCTAAAATATTTAAACCATATAAAATAATTTAATATTAGTTTGTGGTTTACCTATACGAAGACATGAAAAAAAAAAATAAATGAGCTTCAGAAAAAAAACTAGCTTTTCTGTCAAGTGTGAGGAAGCAGAGCTGTGTGCCTGAGCCAGAGGACCAGTGTTTCCTGCCTAGGAAAATTGTATTGTTGGGAGGGAAATTCCCCACAATACTGCTTCATATAGAGACAACTTCAAGTTATTTCTTTCTGCTATTTTGTTCCTTACTTTTGGTAACTGTCCCAGCAGCTGGCAGGGTAGGAGCGGCTGTACCAGGAAGAAGGTCGGAGCGCTGCCCTTGCTACCTTCCTGACCTGTGACGGTGATGCGTCAGAAGCCAGGGCAGTGAGTCAGTGCTTTATGAGGCATCCTGTTGGAAGCACTGTCGGAGCTGTTCCGGCCGGAGAGTTCAATGGGGCATCATCCACCAGTTAGAGACTTTGCTGTGACATAAAGCTGAGTCTCTAAGTGTTAGAAAAGTATGAATCACAATAGGCAGTGTTCGTTAAATAACGGAAACATTAGAGGGTGTGAAGTGATTGCAGAAGTCATTTTGATGCCTGATTCCTGCTCCCTCTATTACTCATTCCTTCAGAGCTGCCCAATACAATATGAAATGATGACTTAGCATTCTTCGAGCTTTCGGAGGCAAAATTCTCTAGCGTTACTTTCAAATGTAAGACTGTAATTAGAAATACTTTAATTCAGGTTCCTTAATGATAGAAAAGATAATGTGGTGACCTCACTTAAGATCATTACTTATGATGAGCCTGAATTCTTTTGTGACCTCTTAAATTTGGTAATTAGGTACTCTCGCCTACTTTCAAATGCACATAATACATTTAGCAAGGATGAAGAAGGGATAAGATATGCGTGGGTGACTACCAGCCAGTGGCTGCAAGCTTAGGGGAACTTGGCTCTGTGGGTGTGGTAACCTCATTGTTAGAAAACTAGCATTCATTTCCCCTGAAGCATCTTAGCTCAGAAGCCCAAGGGTTTTATTTATGAAAAGGAGGCAAAGTACGTTTAAGGTTCAGGGAAGAGGCCCTGTGGCTTCAGTCAGCTAGCCCTTCCATACTAGCCATGCACCTCCTCACCAGTTAGTCAGGATGGGAATAGTTGCCGCCTCAGAGACTTGACATGAAGATTAAAGGAGACACACATATCGATGCTCAGCCACTGTCATCCTCAGTAAGAACCTCTGGAATGCTGGCCATCATCCTGTGTAGTTGGAATCAATTCCGTAGAAAAAGACTAGACTTCGGAGGACTTCAACCCTGACGTAGACTTTGGTGTGCGTGCAGACTTGGCGTGCTTCCTAACAGTTGCGACCTTGCTGTTGCACTTCGTGCTCTTATTCAAGTTCATTTTCAGTAGTTGGAAAGCCATTCTGGTGACAACTAAATGCTCCTGCTCTACAGGATCTGCAGCGTGTGCTTCTGACTGGATTAATAAAAGCAGCTTAGTAATGAAAACAGTGAATTTGGAGTGGATATTAGCCAAAATGTTTTGTTCGAGTTCAACCATGTAGTGATCAAAAGGCCTACTTAATGAAATAGATTTCTTCTTCAAAATTCAGAAGAGTTTATGGTAAAGGGCATTTCACTTGATTAACATGAATTTACTTAAGATATACCTTTTCTTAAAAAAAATCAGTGATTATAAAGCATGAATGTATTCTATGTGACCTCATTTTCTTGAAGCCTGGGTAGATTTAGTTTCAAACAGGTTTGTCCGTTTGTATCCCTTCTAAATCCCATTAACTGGCTACTTAATTACATCTGCTTCATATTTTCTGGAAAACATAAAATTTCCTCCTCGTTGGATCCAGGCGACCATATGTTCATAGAGTAAGTAGAGACACCCACAACTGTGCTTTACGCTAACGAAATGAGAGCTGTATTACATATCAGCCTTAAATAGTCCATTTGGGCTATTCGAGTAAAAAATGTGCAGTTTCCATCTGTACTTCAGATATTAAACCTTTACTTGGGAAACATTGTATTTTAATTGGAGCTAACATTATTTTATTAATAAGGGGCCCTTACAGGAGCTAAAATTAAACCATGTTGCAATAATGAGCGGGCTTTGCTGTATTTTCCTTAAAATAACTTATCTTTGTCATGTTTTATCACAGGGAAGTGAAAACTAGAGCTTCACATGGTTTTACATTTTTCTTTATGCAAAATTCTACATAAGACAGTTATGTGGGTGGTTTCACTATGGCAAAACTTTTGGGGTTCTCTGTGTAGAGAATCATGTCATCTGCAAAAAAATGTTAATTTTACTTCTTTCTTTCCAATTCTTGTTCTTTTTATTCATCACTCTTATCTAATTGCTCTGGCTAATGTATGACTAGGAGTGGTGACAGTGGGCCTTCTTATCTTTTACTAATTTTAAAGAGGTTTTTGTCCATTTAGGGTTATGTTGGCTGTTAATTTGTCATAGTTGGCTCTTGTATTGGTAGTAACAAAAGATTGTTCTCAGTAGAAGTAGGATTATATTGCACACTTAGCATTCAAGAAAAAAAAATGTAGTGAGGAAGAGGGTGAAGAAAACTTTGAAAGCAACAGATCACTGCAGCTGTTCAAAATATATCTTCTTTTTATTTTTCTTGTTCTGGGAATTGAACTCAGGACCTTGTGCTTGCCAGGTAGGTACTGCCCCATTGAGCTATCTCCCGGGCCTAAGAATAAACCTTTTTGAATTTAGTTATGTTTCTATTTAATAAAGAATGTCTAAAGGACAGAAGTAGTTCTGTCTTGTGGTTTATAGTGGCAAATTTGGCAAGTGATTTAGTATTTATCATCCCTAAACTTATCCAGTGCTCTAAAGCTTTGGAAATAGTTTGCATGTAGCATTGTAAATTTATTTTCATTTATATTTAGTATTATAGGCAAAAGCTCACCGAAAGAACATCTAAGGAATATTTTTTTAGCATGAAAACAGAATTAGAAAATAGATTAAATTTTCTTCTGTTTAGTAACTAAACTATTTTCTCTTTTATTTTATTTTTTTATTTTTATTTTTATTTATTTATTTATTTATTTATTTATTTATTTATTTATTTATTTATTTATTTTGTCTTTTTTTGAGACAGGGTCTCAGTATGCAGTTTAGGCTGGCCTTGAGCTCACTTTTGTAGCCCAGGCTGGTCTCAAACTCTCACCGATCCTCCTGCCTCAGCCTCCCAAGTGCTGGGATTACAAGCATGTGCCACCACGCCCGGCCTATTTTCTCTTTTACTATGTTATAATTCCAACTACTTTCCACGTCACTTCCTTTCCTGATTTCTTGGGATTTATACTGTATCAGATAAGAAGTGACTTTAAGATCTTATGTTTTGTTACAACAAGATTGATACCAAAGAGATGGATCACTATTTTATTATTTCTACAGACATGACTTTTCTTGTCTTTGATGTCCCTGGACAGGGATCCATGATACCCCTGTCGCAGTGTTGGTATCTCTGCAGAAGGAGAGCAAAAGCCTACTCTTCAAGTATTTATTTAGAACAGAATCCTACATTTTCTAGAAAGTATCCCAAAATCACAAAGATGACCGTCCCCTTTCTCCTTTGTTTTAATAGTAATTCCTGAGTTCGTAACCCAAGTGAACGCGGCCGTGGAAGCGCTGAGCAAGAGCTCCCTGAACGTGGTTGACGATAACCAATTTGTGGACGTCTCTAAGAAGATCTACGACACGATTCATGACATCAGATGTTCGGTCATGATGATTCGGGTAAGTTTGCTTACGTTTCCTTGAATTATTTCAACTCTTACTGTCTGGATTGCCTGGAACAGCCAGTGAGGTTTGATTTATGTGCTATTTATGTGTGTCAAGTCTGAAATCCATTAGAATCCAAAGGCTTGGGTGGACCCCCAAAGTCACATCCGCTGTTACAAACTATGTTTTTAATTCTGCATTTAGTTATACCTTACTCACATGAGCGTGTGAACCATGGCATGTGTGGAAGTGATAGAGCACTGTGCGCAGGCACCATAGAACATCACCAGGACCTGAAGAAAATTCATCAATTTTCTTTAGCAAATGGGGAGGATTTTTCTCCCCATTGCACTAGAATTGATAAAAACATGTGTTAAAAAGAGTATTTCTGAGGCCACATCCTTTCACTGTAGATTATAGAATCTACAAGAAGATCATTCTTTAAGAACATGTAGCTTGGAGCTGCAAGGCTCAGCAAACGACTCGTTGCTGGCATCTGGGAGTTGTCTGCTTAGGGAGACGCGTGCTGTGTTCCCTGGGATGCGCGCTGTTCACTGTGGTGTCTGTGGAGACCAAGGTTATAGGTTGGTGCTCAAACACCAATGAATGACTTCTTAGTCTTTGGAGGTGGTACATATTCACAGTGTATGTGGGCAACAACTATCTTGAAGGTTGGACATACGGTGCAGTTTGATCCCAGTATTAAAACCTTTCCTCTCCCACCCCACATTTCTCCCTCCTTTTCTAAATCTTCCCCCCCCAGTTTTATTCTTGTTGATATTACTAATTTCATCTCATGTTTATGATGTATAATATTTACATTCATTTAACTTATTAGGTTCCTGCAGTAGGCATATCTTATTTTGGCCATTTCCCCTTCCCTCTTCTATTCCTGGAGTGCACTTTGGATCTACTCCCATGGGCATGAAATCCAGTCCATTGTCTCTGTGTTTTCTTTTATTTTGCTTTTACAGTGTTTAGTCCAGTCTGGCCTTGACTCACTATATAGTGCTGGCTGGTCTCGCACTCGTGGCAATCCTCCTGCCTCAGCCTCCTGCTTCAGCCTCCTGCTTGCTGGGATCACAGGCATGAGCCCCCATACCAGATACCCTTGTTACCTAGGCGCAGTCACCCATTCTGTCCCTCCCCTCACGACATGGGTCCCTCTTCCAATCCCTGCCACTTAGGATAGAACTTTTGTCTCCCACTCACCCTTTAGTATGCTTTTGTACGTGGCCTTATTTAAATGAGGAATACTATGTGGTGTCTAAGCTCATGAGTCGGATGTATTTCACTCAACATCACGTTGGCTAAATGCATCCATTTCCCCACGAATGTCTGAAGCACATCCTTCTTTATAGCTAGCAGTTCCAGTATGTGTTTACAGTGAGTGCCTTCATCCGCTGCTCTGTTGCTGGACATGAAAGTTGCTCCCGGGTTGTCTGTTACGATTCATGCTGCCATAAGATTAGTATCCACGTATTACAGCAGTACAGTGTGGTTAGCAATGTGGCCAAGATGTTTAGACAGTGGACAGCTAGGGGACACGGCACTTCTAAGTTTAGTCCCCCAAGGACCTCCATGCTGGCTTCTGCAAGTGCTGCACCAGTTTTTCTGCTCATTGGCATGTAAGCGTGTCCATCTTTCGCCACGGTCATGGTAGCATTCATTATGTTCTGCATGCCGTATGACCGCCTTGCTTCCTGGTGGAAGGCAGAATTCTCGCACTGTTTAATGTTGCCAGTGATGAGAGAGCCTGAAGGCTTCTCATGTGTTTTCTGACTTCATGCTTCTGATGTCTCACTGGTCCATTTCTGGCCTGGGCTTTTACTTTAGGTGAACGGGTTTTTCCAAGTTCTTCGTGTTAGAGTCTACACGTCGTCCACCTTCTGAGGAGTAGCTGCCAGACTGTCTTCCCGTTCTGCAGGTTGCATCTTTTCTCACCTGACTGATCCCTTTGCTGTGCAGAAGTTTTTTAATTTGGTGTGATCCCATTTGTTGATTCTTGCTGTTATTTCTTACAAAAGGGGATTGTGTTTAGAAAATTCTTTCCTGCACCTCTGACTCTCAGTGTTTTGCTTATTTATCTTCCAGCAGGTTCAATGTTTCTGTTTCAATGTTGAGATCTTTGGTCCACTTTGATTTTCAGTTTGTTCTGCATGGATCCATAGTAACTATTCAGCAAACACAGACTCAGTCTTCACAGATGTGTTTGTTGAACCAATTAAACCAATATTGTTCATCCAACACATACTTTTGGTCTCTTTGTCAAAAGTCAAATAGTTCAATGTGTCTGGGAAGGTATCCGTTTCCTCTATTCTGTTCCGTTGACTTATACGTGTGTTTTTGTTTCAGTAACATGTTGTTTTTATTATTGTTGGTTTGCAATATAATTGTTGATAACACAAGATGAATGCTTCAGAAAATGAATACATAGGGCTGGGGAGATAGCTCAGTGGCCTAAGCACCTGCTTGGCAAGTGCAAAGACCTGGGTTTGATCCCTGGTGCCACCTGCCATGTTGGCTCCAGAGCTCGGTGTACCATGTCAGTCACCAAAACCAGGCATAGTGGCACATGCCTTTAGCCCCAGCACTGATGAAACTGAGACAGGAAGATTGCTATGAATCCAAGCTTCACGGTGAGACCTTGTGCCAAATAATTGAAAAAACCAACTAATTTTTTGTTTAAATAAAGAAGATGAATAAGTAAAGATTGGACGATACTTTAACTTAAACTAGGTTCATCTGGAAACAGACCTTAAAATAAAGACTTGCATTTTCAGTCACTTCATTTGGGAACAAGAAAAGCAAGGCCAGGCAAAGACAGAAACCTGTACGGCTTGAGGCAGAGCTAGGACTTGGTCCTGCCCTCCAACTATGGGACATACTGGAGGATACAGTTCAGAGTCATTTCCAACACAGAACCACGTGTAGGCTGAATCTCCTGTTCACCTTAATTAGATGCAGCCCTCCAAAATGTCATCTGGGCCTCACGCTCATGCTGGTGAGGCTCTGTAGGCCAAACAGACCCAACTGCAGCTGTGGTAACGGCTCATGCTGGAAGGTCACAGTGAGTGGAAACGGGGAGAATGAATGCTGCGTAGCTCACAAAGCCTGGGTGCTAGCGTCAGCCTCAGATGGCATAGTGCCAGGTGGGACATTGGGGTCCCTTTTGAGCCTTGTATATCAGCAGGCCACCACACAAAGGGGAGCCTGGAAGGTCACATTGGAGAGATTGTAAGGGAGGGATTAAAGGTCTCAAAATGCAGGTGTTAGCATTTTGGGCTTGGGAAAACCTGAACGCCAATATATGATACATATAGATGGTGCCTGAAGTCTATATAATAGCGTGAAAGCCACATGCATTTGCCTGAAATAATAGTGCAGACTTTGACTCTGAGTCTTCACTGGAGCTAGCAGTACATGGTATCATCCCCTCACAGATGCTGGGAAGCTAAATCTAGCTACAGCACCCAGTCTAGGTCCCTAGTAGGAGTCTAAGCAGCCAGCAGGCAGGTCACCGCCACACTGACCTGTGCTGGGCAGGAGGCAGTGAGCGTCACCTTCAGCTTGATGGGTAAGACACCCATTTATGGTGTGTAGGCTGGGATTCATTGCAAGAGGAGGATATTGTAGAGGAGCAGCCTAGAGGTGTGTGCACCTGTGTTTGGACCCTGGCACTGCACTGACCCTGGCGAAAGAGCCGATAAACTTTGCCAAATACCTCTTTCCTCAAGCAAAGGTGTTTACTCCTGAATTGTGTGGACTCCTGGCAGGAACAGTGCCAACAGAGAGTGCAGGTGAGGCCAGGAGGCTAAAGGCTACTAGTGTGACCAAGACATTGTCCTTATGGGCTGCACGACAAGCTCAGCCCTATGTTTCCACTGGCCCTGTGAGGCTATTCAAGAAGACACATCAGGGAAGTTATGAATAGCAGATAGTGCATTATTGCTTCCTGCCAAATCTGCTCAGGAATGTAAAAAACTTATAATTACTTTTAGTTAGATGCGTAGTACTTAGCTTTTTCCTCATTCGAGGATGACTTGCACATAGCAAATCAAACTATCTTGCCATCATTTCTGTACATCCCTCATATACAGCAGCCCTCCACAGGGCAGGAAAACAATTTACCATGATTATTAACAGCCTTTGAGGGCAATAATCCTTCCCTTTACTCATTTCTTCTTCAAGGTAAGCACTTCCATCTCTGCTGATTGTTTCTCATAGGAATATTCTAGTGTTTAGCGTTGATCTCAAGTCCTTATTTAATTTCAACAAAACTTTTCAAATGAGACTAGTATGGAGGCTTATGCTAATTAGGTCTTGCCTATGATCAAGTAAAATAGACTAATATCAAGTAAAGGGTATATTATTTATTGATTATCATTTTAATGTCTAATATCAAATAATGTTCTTAAGTGTTATTTCTACTGCTGTTATAGCTGCTCTTTGGTTACCAGCTACTGAACTCACTAGGGTTACTGAATTAAGAATGATTCTCTTTCATTTTTCCCTATCACAGCTTGTACTCACTCTTCTTTTCTAGTTGATATGATTTTCCTTGACCCTAAGTCATAATTTCATGAATTTGGTTATGGTTTTACATTACTTTTCATACTCTATTTCTGCTTTCTCTCCAATTTGGTTGTGAATACACTGCATTAGCATCACTTAGAAATGCGAGATGTAGCCTTTGTTCTTTTGTTTCTGAATCACTAACAAATAAGTGAAGCATACACTCCTGGACCCACATCTCATGGTAAGGACCGATAGGTAGCTATAGCCAAGGAAGTCAGGGCTAGGAGACCCTTATTTCTGGAAGGTATATGCAACTGTGAACAGGCCAGTGAATGGTTTCAAAGAGCACTTTTGAATTTTGGAATCAGTATAGCTTCTGTCTTTAAGCAATTTTAGCAGTAGAAAGACAGAAGTAGAGCTGCTCTGCTTGAAAGCCTGGACGCAAAGGGAGAAGTCTCCTCTCTTCATCTCTCCACCCCAAGTTGCCTGGGCAACCAACAGGGACAAATTCATTTACCGCCATTCCTTAGAGGATGCTGTGTAACCTCTGGAGCAGTTGCTAATTGGGTGATAAGATGACACAATAAAGTCTACTCAGGTGCACATGGATGAAAATCTGTCCTTTGTTTTTCTTAAAAGCTATCTTTTTTATCACAGAAGATAATAAAAACTGAGCTGGTATAATCTTCTCTTCACAAGTTCAAATTTAATTTAGACCAAAACTCTGGCTTTAGAACTGCAAAACATTTATGCTTTCCGCGAGGTACCTATAAACTATGAGCAGTAAGGCAGTGGGTTAATAATGGTTCAGCCTGGGGGTTAGGAGGCAAGCCCCCCGCTGGAGGAGGCTTGGGCACAGCAGCCCCCCCTTATCTAAGGTGTCATGAGTGTCCTGCCGCTGCCTTAAGGCAGTACAATACCTACTGAGGCTCAGAATCCTATGTGTGATAAAGTGTTATAAAATATGATTTTATCTGCCTTCAGTATTTATTTTGATTGATGGCCACGTTAGTTGTCTAGGGCATCTTTAAAAGTTCTAAGATACAGTGACATTTAATATAGCTATATTTACTGGCTTCTGCATCATGATGAATGTGGTGGGACAAACTCAAATTCAACAATCTAAGAAAGCAGGGAGTAAACAGGGCAGGCTGTGGTCAGTTTCTGTGTGCCGTCTCTGGGAAAATTTTGCAGTTATTAAGAAAACACATAATACAATGGTTAAGATTAAAACAAGAGATAGGTTTCACTCACCCCCAATTTTTCCCTTTGTAAAGCAGACACAGTAGTCAACTTAACTCAAAAGATCATCATGGTGACAAACTGAGCTCACAGAAATGAGAGTCCTGCATAACAAGAAAGCAATTGCTACTAAGATCACAGAACACTAGGGTTACTCTTCACTAATAGTACTGAAGTTGATGATCATTTTTGTTTGCTCTCAAGCATATTGATTATACAAATCATGTATGCATGGATTTAGAGCAACGTACAAACAAAAGTCAAAGAATAATTTAAAAGGCAGAATTCTAAATAAAAAAGATTGTTGATGATGTTTTCTATAATACCAGATTTATTGACATGGGCATATAAATTATAGATAAATGTAATTATTTTTCTTTAAACCCATGGTAAGTTAATTAAGTATGATAACTCTGAGTATTTTTTTGTTAAACTCATAAAATATAAAGGAAGACTGAAGTCTCAGTGTTCATCTTTGTTGGCAAGGGATTTTTATCCATTAGTAGACTAAGTTTTATGAGGGCCAGGTCGCTTAATTTTGAAAGCAATTGTGTGGGCAACATTGATGGGCTCAGTGAAAAACCCTCAGAAAACAAGATAAAAGTAAAGTTAGTCCTATAACAAGTATTCAAAGTGCCGATGGATTTGTAGTGCTATTGCATGTGAACACATATAGACGTGTTGCGTTGTTGTACAATATGTATCGCCAAAGCGCACCGAAGATGCCATCAACCTGTGCTGAGTGTTTCCATTTCTAAAGCATATTCTAGCAAATGATGCATTGTCCTTAATCTCCCTCGGAATTGTCCCCTTACCTTCAACATGTTGTCCTTGGGTCTTTTGGAAGCAGTTCTGAGTGTCCTCTCTTGTGGATGTCCTTGGTTGCCTGACATCCTGAACGGTTCAGAACATTTACCTTGCAGAGTCGCTGAACGTCAGGGAAGAGCCGGCAGATGCATGGCGCGAGGCCCAGGCAGCCAGGTGGCTGAGGACACGCTGCGGTGCTCTTCCCGGGCCACCTCTTAGCTGGATGCCGCCTCGCAAGAGCAGCCCCTGTGTTGTTCATCGCTTTCTGTAAAGACATGCAAGGAATCTTCCAGGACTGCTTCAGAAGGTGACACAGATCAAGGCATTGCTATCTGACCTAGGGGCAGTGACAATCACTAGGGACCTATGGTCATCACCAGGCTTCTATTGTCTGTATGTTTTCTAAATGCATCGGTTAGAGAGTAGAAACATACTTTGCATATGTGATTCGATCACGTTAATGTGTGGGGAAGCAACATGGCAAAGAAAGTAAGATTGGAAAACAGTCTCAAGGACCAGGTTGCATGGACTTCCCTCCTTGGATCACGTGCATGGCTGCTTGAGTTGCAAGGTCATACTACACATGACTTCGGGCTGCATGGTCTGTGTTAGATCCTATTGTAACTACATGACGTGTGTGGCTTCTTCATTGAGATTGTTCATATGACTTCTGTAAAATTCTATCCTTTCCTTCTCAGTATTTTCGATTTGCTTTTTGGGGTACTCAAGACTTTTGGCTGCCTAGGCAGGTGCTTAAGCCATGGAGCTATCTCCTTGGCCCAACTTCATAGTGGCTTCAAAGTCACAGAGGTTATTTTTTGTTACATTTTTTTTGGGAGGAGCTAAGCTGCTGTTGTGTCTAAATTCTCACACTCAAACTGCTAGAGGGGATGGTCCTGCGGGACCATTTAGTCAGTGACTGATGTGCACTAAGGACTCTGCAGAGGAAGTTTGGGAAGGTAGACACAATCAAAAAGGTGGTGGAGGCACCGGGGCGATAGCTCAGCGGCGCAAGCGCCCGCCTGGCAAACACAAGGTCCGGAGTTTGATACTTGGTACTGAAAAAAAAAAAATGTAGGAGAAGATTATGACAGGGTTCAAGTCTCAGCTGCCTGTGCTACTACTCACATTGTTGCTTTCAATCCTCATTGCAGAGGAAGGGAAAATGGCGGTGCTGCATGCCTCGCTTCAGGGATAATTGCACTTGAAAAAAACAAGGACCAAATATTGCTTCCCAGGCATAGGAACGAAGTGAAGCTGCCTGTGCTGTAGTCCAGGGCACATTATAAGGTGGTGCACAGTGGAGGAAGAGAAAGGAACTCGAAGTGCATTCCCGCGCTGTGGCCACGAGCGCCGGGGAATACCGGCCAACTTGGTAGATGGTGTGGAGCAAACTGCTTGGGTTCTGTGTTCGTTTTTGTTATCTGTTCTAATTTTTGCTTTTACTTTTCCTCTTTAAAGTAAAATAGATAATGGGGCCCGGCAGGATGGCTCAGTGGTCTAAAGCACCTGCTTAGAAAAGCTTAGGTGGCTGCAGGGACCGAGGTTCAATCCCCGGCACCACATGCTGCGCTGGCCCTGCCCTCAGGGCAGGCTGAGACAGCCATAAAAACAAACAAACAAACAAACAAACAAACAAACAAAGGTTCGGAAACAAGAAAAAAAATTCTTTAAAAAAATAAAGTAAAATAGGTAAAAAGACAGTTTATGAGAGCATCAAAAATAATGATAAGTACAGGGACGAATTTAAACAAAACATGTCCCTGGTCTACGCTTCACTGTCTACAAAGCAGTTCTGAGGATTCAAGGTCAGGGGCGTATGGGGAGTTCAGTCCTGTTGCTCTCTCTGGAGCCTGGAAGCTCTTACCAGGCACTGCCATATTGGTTTATTGATTCAATGCTGTCCTCCCTCCAGGAAGTCACAGATTTTTATGACACATTATCTTAGATGGTTAGATAGTGCCTGCATTTGTTAATACTGGTCAAATAAACTATAATTAAAATCACATGTGTACTTTTTATAATAAACTTGATTTTAAAATCATCTTATTCAGTACTGTGTACCTTAAAGAAGGCTAACTTTAAATTTGACCAACTGTACTAATTACAGCTAACTAGAAAAATCATGCATGATCTACAGAAAAGGCTAACATTTGCTATGGAGTCACTAGGTTTTCATTTCATAGGTGGCTTTTTGCCCGATATTTTAGGACTATTAATCATCGGTACATACCTTTGATTTCTCCTGCTTGTGAATATGACATTATTTTAGATCGGTGTTGGCAAACTGTTACATGGACCAAATCCATTCTCCTGTGCTTTGTTTGGCTGATAGGCTCTGCCCAGGGACCAAATGATGTCACCGTGACAGGGTACATGGCTCCCCAATCCCAAAGCACTTATGCTCTGTCTCTTTATAGAAAAACATGTAGATATTTGTTATAGGGACTTCATTTTAGGCTCAGCAAAATATTAACAGGCTTCCCCAAACTCCGATCAGCTCGGTGAGCTTTGTTTTACAAACTTAATAGTCCCAAATCCTCGCATGCTGGTACGTTGCCCTCCTCCAAGTTCTGTGAGTTCTGTGAGCTCTGGCAGAGGCATGTCTGGTCCTTGCTGGGCCGTGCCACGGAGCCCACCACTCCTGGCTCACATTTTGCACCTCTCAGAATTAACATCCTCTTGGATGCTGGGGTTTCTTTCATAGATCGAACACTTTTAATTTCTAAATTTTCTGTGTATGCCCCATACTGATAGAGCTTCTTTGTTATTTACGCTCACACTGTTCCAAGTGATGTCAGGATTTTTCCTAAATTTTCATTCTGTTACTCTGTTTCAGCGGTCCCACAGGTGAGATCATAATACAGCTTGAGATTTCACTGCGCTCACGCTTTTCAGCTCTTTCGTGTTATAGCACTGTATTCCTTCCAAAGTAAGGCCAAGCTAGAAAATAAGCCTGAAAGGAATTTTTGACTTGCTTTTAAGATAAACTGCACCCCAAAATTTAAGCCCCAGTGAAGCCTGTCATCCATGTGGATACATTTAAGAAATTTACTGCAATACTCAATGAACATACTGAATTATAAAGCAAATGTCAAAATTCAATATGGCCCAGTGTGGTATTGCATGGCTGTAACCCCAACACTCAGGAGGCTGAGGCAGGAGGGCAGCTGAGAGTTGGAGTCCAGCCTGGCTGCTGAGTGAGCTCCAGGGCAGTCTGAGTGGCATAGCCTGATCCTGTCTGAAAAAGACAAAAGAAGAAAAAGAGTCGATCCATAGTAGTTTGCCATTGATACTGAAAATAAATGTTAACATAAATCATAACTAAGCACTTGTAAACACCCACCGAGGTGCCTTTGGAGAGGGATAAACACCTATGAGAATAGATAAAATTCAGACTTTCCGGGGAAGGACCAGTCAAAGCATCAGTACAGCGCACAGATAGCGCATGCAATTGATGGTGAACAGACGTGTCCATACCTGATGCGCGTCTTCACTGTTCCGTGCCATGCACCAGGAGCACTGCATGACCAGAGCTCTGCTTTTGAAGACAAGATATTGGGGCCAATGCCTTTATAGGAAGCAGAGTTGCAAGAAACTCAGACCAAAATTTGGGATCTGAAGAGTTATTGTGGTGTCCCAGAAGAAGGCGACATGACTGCATGCGAGTGAATAAACATTTCTGTGCATGAATGAAGGTAGCTTGTTGTACCTGAAAAGAAAAATAAGGTATCCACTGGGCTAAGCCATAGTACGTGCTCTTGCATGGAATGTAGTATAAGACCTGGTCTTATTTGGGGGAAATACTGTAGTAATAACTTTGTCCAGACCTTACTGAGATAACGATGAAGTTTTATCAGACAGACTCTGGCTGACCCAGCTGGAATGCAGTGAGTTAGGGTGAGTGCACACACATATCAACGCACATCCGCTAGCCTGGGGTTCTATGTGGCCACGCCCTTATGCCCCTGAGCTGTGTGCCGCACTCTGCTGGCTGTGCGTCCTGCATCTCAACTGTCCAGCTCGCTGTCTGCGGTGTGTCCCTCCAGCCAATGGTGCTGACCCAGGCGATCGGCACAGGAGCACGGTTACCACCTAGCGAGGCTTCCAGCCCTTTGGAGCCCTCTTTCTTCATAGGCCTCACTACTACCGAACGTTAGCTGTTTCAGGCTCTGCAGTCTTTTGTTGACTGTGGAGAATCTATTCAGAGCCATTCCAAATTTATTTAGTGTACAAAGGCTTGACATCTTTTTATTTCTCAATATTAAGCAGATTGCCAGATTTCATAGTCACTCTGCTCTTTACTCTTGCAAGAGCCTTCCAGGAAAAGCTCTCTTCCCTTTGTGGAAGTGCTATGACATATTAGAATATCAGAACAGTCTTGAGAAGAGGCTGGCTACTAAGAGAAGACCTGAGGGAACTTAATGAAAGCTATAGCAAAATAACCTGAGCTTTATATGCAGACAGAAATCAGTAAGAACACTTCTAAGCACGGCCCTAGCAGTTACTCTGAAACAGAGTTATAGTTCCGAGCTCAGAGCTGCCTGCAGGTTCTGACTGGCAGAAGCAGAGGACTCCAGCTCTCAGAGCACCTGGCAGCCTTGCTGTGTTGTGTACACGTGTGTGAAGGGACTTCGGACTTGAGGGACAGAAGTGACCAGAGTCACAAAAACTATTGAGTAATATTTTGGAGAAACTACAAAAGCAGTGCTCGTCAGTGATCTCAGCGGCTCCTGCTGGGAAAAATATAGTGTTATGATTTGTGTCTAGTTGTCCCTCCAAAGCCTTGTGCAGTCATAGAGTGAGGACTTCTAGAGTTTGAGACTAATTCATGATCTTCTGGGATTATATGTCTTAGTACTGCTGGGATTATGGGTGTGACCCGAGACTCTTGTTTTCTGTTGCCTCTGTTGCAATTTCACTGCCATGAACTGCTGCCCTCTACCATGTGCCTCTCTGCCTTGGAGCTGGCCGAGTATGGACTGAAACCTCCAGTAACTGTGAGCTAAATAAGCCTTTCCTTCTTGACTTTGGGTATGGGTGTTTGTCCCAGCAATGAGAGAATAGTAACTGAGACAGATGGTTAGCACAGCATGACATCTTTCTGGATAGTTCTCTCCCCCTAGCCAGGTGGGAGCTGCCGTGGTCAGGGGCTGTGATTTGGGAGATTCCCATTTGCACCCCGGGAGCCTCACACAGGTATTTGACTCAAAGTCCCTGACTAAGGAGGAGAGTGGCTCTTTTTGATATGTGGGACAGGGTGATAAGGAAAAGATGTTTCAGGCTGGAATCTTAATGAGTATTATTTTTGGTTTGTCTATTAATTCTGTTGTGCTTTATCACTTTAAATGAATGTATCTTAATAACAGAATATATTTGGATTAAGAAGAAAGTTTAATATGTCTTTATTATCTGGAAACAAAAAGTTGACTTTATTCTAAAGACTTTTAAGATGTGCTTATCTTTTTAAATAACAAGTCTGACTGCCTAAGTACTTTTCAAAAATGACTTCTGTACAGCTGAATAAGACTAGAGAAAATACCTTGAAAAAAATTAGAGTGATGACTTCTGGGAAAGCTACATAATATCTAACAGGGGAAGAACGCTGGAGAATTTTATGCCTCCAGTAACTGTGGACCACATCATGGTGTTGCAAAGGGAGAATGATTCTGGAGTCTGGTCATAGGAGGAGGACGGAGGGCTCAAGGTCATTGTACACTGCTAAAGGTCGATGGAGGAGTCTGGCTCCCTAGGCACCTGCTTAGGAGTGTTTTCCTTGACCACAAAAGAAGGAATCAACTGAGTACTTTTACACCAAAGGCCTCTTTCACTTTCAGTGGCTTTTTTTTTTTTTTCTTTTTCTCTTTGTAGTGCATTTATTTACATATCATTCATCAAAATGGGTTAGTTCTTTTCTGGATTAGTGTTGTGCCATCATTACTGTCACATAAAGATAAAACTTACATAGTGATTTTCTATTTTCAGTGATCTTTCAGATTAAATTGGGTTTTGCTCCTTGGGAGAAGCAAAAGCATCAGGTCCGCGCTGAGCACCGCTCTTCCAGACCACCCACGCAGATCCCGTGGCCTTCTGTGTCCGCTCTCCTTCCATAGAGAAGGAAGCACATTGATTTAAAGGTTGGGAAACTGCATGAGATAGTCCTCCAATATGACACATTGCAGAATTTGTTTAGGAGTGCAGCATATTTAGGGGAATTTGCAAGCCTGCACCAGCAACCACCATCCTTATATATTATATGCAAGCCAGCGTAAATCCCTTGTCCAACACTCCAAAATCTCTCTCACTCAGGATTTAAAAAAAATAATTTGAACTTCCTGTTCCAGCCCAGCACAAACCCCACCGCTGGGAGTTGAGCCTGTGCACCCGCCGCGGGTAAGCCCCTGCGCCCCTCTGCCCCGCCTCTGCGTTCCCACGACTAACTTCCTGTTCCAGCCCAGCCCAAACCGCACCGCTGGGAGCTGAGCCTGCGCACCCGCCACGGGTAAGCCCCTGCG